>CAOJBJ011600033.1:0-12330 GCA_948291685.1 Euphorbia celastroides | reverse complement strand
ATCAATAATAAAGTACAAAAATACTTGAATTAGTTCAATTTGTATGTTAATTATCTTATTTAGTTGATATTTATCTTAACTTTTAAATGTATTAACACTTAGCCCATCATATATACATTTGTTAAACCCAATCATATTTATTGCATATTTATTGGGTTTGGACTGACATAGACAAAGCCCAAAACGTTGTATATAGTCTTGGTTGGAGCCACAGACTCGCAGCCCAAAACGTTGTCTAGGGAGTATTTGACGTATATTATTGCTTACATATACAATGTCACATTTTGTTGTTGGCATAGCTATGCATTTTTTAGGGAGCATTTAGTGTCACAAACTGCAGTTTTAAAAGTAGTTTGCTTCCGTTTTTCCATAAAATTGTGAGCACATATTCTGCTTAATATATTTATAGCTAAAACACATTTAAATTAACATGGGAGTAATCATGATTTAGCTGTAGTTCTTGGCCGCATTTTCTTGAGACCAACACTTGCTACTTGTACTTTAACTCATTTTTAAATTTACTTTCTGGGACTTTTAAACCTTTTTAGTTCAAAACCAACTGAAAATGTTAGCTTTAGTCTAATTAAAAATTTCTTAGCAATAAAAATGTCCTCAAAACCTGGCCAATTTTTCAGTTGGATTCAAATGTATTGGAAGGGGACTATCTAATAAGTTCCTTCGTTTCTAAAGATACCTACCTATATAATGGAGAACATCATGTCTCACAATTTGGTGCTCATTTAAATGCATCTTTTTTTTTCTAATTTCCTTTGGCTTTCAAAAATATATTTTTTTTATAATTTTTTAAATTCTTAAAGTTGTTGAAATATTTTAGAGCGACATAGAGTTGTTTTCATACGAGCGTCTGAAATTAGTCATTGATATGTGCATCGAGATAAATTGACCACAATTCACTTCTTGAGATATAGATCTTACCCAAATCTTGCTTGAGTGCATAATGCTTTATGTACTGAATTATGATTGTTTCATTAATATTGTAAGTGAATTTTATACCTACTGTTTACCACAATAAGAATAGTGGTCCATATTTTTATTAACCAATAATTTTAGTTAGATTGACTTGTGTGCACATCATCTATTAAACTAGCCATATGAGAATGTTCCTACCTCACTAGTTGCTGTGATTTAGCCTGCTTATGATTTATCATATTATAACTAAAGTGTTGGTTGCTGTTTTTGTATTTATATGGTAATTAAAAAATTGTTGTTTAGTGCTTAAGTTTCATATTTTGTACCTAATTTGTTGAAAATACAAGTTAATGGACGGTAAAGTAACTTTATAAAAGATCTTTCTTCCACCATGATTTAAACCATACTTGGCATCTATTTTCTCGTCCAAAATTTTCCACTTGAACATTTGAAATGGAACCAAAACACCAAAAAAACTACTCATTAAACTGCAAATCCAAATTTCTTAACAACACAACTTGCACAAATCCATTCTGCTTCTTTTGCAGCATCAACGAGCTGAACCCGAACCTTCGAAAAACCAAACTCACTCAATGCTTCAAACAAATGCCTCTTCAAGACGATCACCAGCAAGTCTTGGCCTTAAGCAGCCTCTGGACCCTCGCCATGACTCAACCCGAAAACCCGGAATTCCCCTCTTTAGGCATATTCGAAAGCATGGCAAAAATGATCGAAAAAGGCATCAAAGACAGAAAATGGCTACTCAAAGATCAAAACATCTACATCCCCTACTATGCAGCTCATATCATTGGTTCTTACTCTATGAACACCCCCGAATTCGCAGAGAAAGCGATCAACTCGGGTGTTATTCGCCCTTTGATCGAACTTCTCAAAGGAAAAATCACATGGGTGGAACATGTTAATAATTTTAGTGTAATTGAATCAACTAGTTTGACCAATGTGATCGTGACGTTCCACCAAACAAGTTTGGAGAGTGCGGGAGTGCACGTTTGTTCGGGGTTCTGTTTACGATTTCGGGGGTTCAAGGGGCGGTAGTCTATTGCACGACATCGTGCATTGATAGCGCACGCCGTGCACCGAGAAATTGTGCTGGAGCCATTATGATCAGAAGGGTGCACGAGATCGTACACTTGAACGCACGCCATGCGCGCTCTGGAAAAACATGTCTTTTGATGTGTCTTTTACCCGAAACAGTGCAACTGTTGGAGTTTTAGTTATTCAATGATCATAACCGAATTGGCCAAAGTAGAGACAAAATTTTCACGGTTGAATATCACTACAAATACAAATTCTCGTTCTTGTTATAGTATTCTGATTCTAACCGATTGAAAAACATTTGGTGAACCGGCCAAATAAATATCAATCTGAAAGCGATTCGCGACTTCAGAATTATCCGAATTCAATCCCCAAATATCCAACAGAACAAAGAGTTTCTCTAAGAGCTCTAGGCCATCTTGCGAGCCACAAAGCCGCCTTTCAAGCCATTTCTGAGCATCAAGAGATCGTTGAGATGTCAATGGACTTGGCTTCCAATTGTTTTAAGAAAGTTTATAAAAGTTTTCTAAGTGTAAATGATAGCAAGAGGTTGATGTACCACTCGGATTTGCTTACTAGAGGTCTTGGAGGGTCAGAGCTAGAGAACCGAAAGGCTGAAGAGTGGGCTACCCAAATACAGCTATGGTCTCTCTATTTGTTAAACTTCTTTGCTCGTAATGAACGGTTCGTTGGTGTAATGTGCAATAAACAGTATTTGAAGGACTTGTGCGGAATGTGGAGTGGATTAGGGGATTTCAGAAGTTCCCCTGGTGGAATTAGAGTTATAAGAAGTTTATGCAACACGAAAATCGGGAGAGAAAGAATAGCGAATACCAAAGAAGTGATAATCAATCTCTGCCACACATCGCGATCATCCAATGATTGGAAGGATTTGGCTGTAGATTCTCTTATGACTCTGCTGAAAGATGCAAATTGCTGCCTTGTTCTTGATTGACTTAGTCGAGCTACCCGATATTGGAGACTTAATCACACAAACCTTGCTGTTAGATTATCATAAGATCAGATACGGAGGATTAAAACTGAAGAACGAAAACGTGTTAAAGGAGATATGGGAGTTGAAAGTGGAGAGTGTGAAAAGAGAGAAACTAATGTCTGCTAAAGAGCTGAAAGAGAGGAGAGAGTTGGCTCGGGTTTTGAAACAACAAGGAAACAAGAAGTTTTGGTCCGGAAAACCCGAAAAAGCTATAGAAAGTTATACCAAAGCTCTTGAGTTGTGTCCATTGAAGATGTGAAAGGAAAGGATGGTGCTTTATAGTAATAGAGCTCAAGGGTATTTGGTACTTAGAAACCCGGATTCTGCCATTAGTGATTGCACTCGAGCTTTGAGTCTTTCGGGTTGTGTTAGTCCTCACTGTAAGAGCTTGTGGAGGAGATGTCAAGCTTATGATATGAAGGGGATGGCTAAGGAGAGTTTGATGGATTGTTTGATGTTTGTTAATGGCAGAATGAGATTGAATTCTGAAAGAATTTTCCGGTCTATGCGGTTCATATGATCAACAAGCAGATGAATGCCACGTGGCCTTTTGCAAATGATAAATTAAGGGTCGAAGATGTGAAGAAAAGTCAAAGAATCAGACGGAAGGAAATGAGTGGGAAAGATGATCAAAGAGATGAAACTTTGGGCCAATTGATATCTAAATGATATGAAGTTAAGTCGGTAGAGGAAATTGAAATATCAATCCTAAAAACCATATGATTAACTTAGATTTTGTTTATTAGATCATTCACAATAGCGTGCTTCAAGTGTGTATAAAATAATGATTTCTAATGCTTCACCATTGTGGGTGAAGTGCTTCATTTGTGCTTCAATTTAGAAGTCCATCAAATGAAGCACTCCTTCATCTACCTCACTCCTTATTATTATAGTAAAAATAATTACTTTTAAAACTTGAACCCTATTAAATCATGATACATGTGATTCACAATACTATTTGAAGTACTTAACCCACAATGATAGTGCATGATGCAAAATTAATTATGTTAAATAGTGTTTGATGGACTTAAAAAGAATCCTTTTATTGGAGATGCTCTTACTATTTTAGCTTTGATTAATAATTGAGGACAACCTGAATTCTTTTGGTTGGCTAGATTATACCCACAAAAACACTACTTCCAATTCAATTTCATCTCTTAACTGCTGTAGATTGAGACAGGTAAACTAATTGGGACAATTCCTAGCTAATCAATATTCTTTTACAATACCAAATCCAGATTTTACATTAATGATATCTTACCTAACTCACTAATTGCATTCCATTACCAATAATTTATTTCTTAATCTAGCAATACCCACAAAGTAAGAGTCATTTGGTTCACTTTAGAGGTGGCCATATATTGTTTGGTTCTATAATTGTTTTCCAAAATTAAATCCAAAGAACACCTGCCAGCTAAAGACAATTTCCACTTTCAGAAGAGTCTTGTTCCTTGTTTTCTACCTGCTTTCCTATAAGTATGCATTTCAACGAAAAAAAAATTACCTTATAATACGATTAGCTAAAAGCAAAAAAATAATCTATTGTCCTATCTATTGTGTCCCCTTTTCATATCTCCAATTGAGTTTTGCAATATGTTAGAAGGGTAAGAGAGAGAAATGAAAAAGTATGAGAGAAAATGTGAAAATAGGATATATGCCAGAAATTTAAAAATTCGTCATATTTAATAATATGTCAATAATACTGGCCTTCATTAACCTGCAAGTAAAACCATAGTATAAGAGGCTTTCAACCAGACTTGTTCGTGGGCAGGGTTGGACCGGACCTAACGGGCTTTTTTCCTCCTAAAAATGTTCATCTCATTACAAGTATCATCACCTGTTTGTACTAATGTGTTTGGAATTTCGTAGTTGATAGAATAGGCAATTAAGCTGAATTGCAGTTATAAATTAATCTAATTGTATAAAATACTGGCTCCAATTGACTGTAACAAAATGTTCTATTAGTGCAAACAAAAAAGAAGTAAAAAAGAGGATCGAGTTCTGTCTAAAGTGGAGCCCACTCATTTAACGGTGGATTGATGCAACGAAAGCGTATTTTATAAAAAAAATATTACCTTAAAATTTCTCATATAAATACACTAAAAATAAAGTCAACTTTTTACCACAAAATTATGCTTAACCTCGTTCATTTATTTCAAATTACCTATATGTTTGTATTTGACATGAGATAACAGGTTTTTGGATCAAGCACTTGTACCGCCCAATACAGAAGTCCATAACCATTGCTCAGGGGCCCAATGCCGAAATTAGCAGACAACGAAAACAATTCGGACATAAACATGTAATAATTTCTTGGGACAAACAACCAAATTGAAACAAAAAGCAAGCCTTTATGTCCTCCTGAAAACCTGTTTTTGCCAAATGGAAAAAAAGTGAGAAAAATGACATTAGTCGTGATAAGAAAAGGAGTAAAAAAAGAAGTAAGGAGAGGTATTTGGAAAGTTTGAAGAAGAAAGGAAATAAGAAGGAAGAAGAAGAAGAAGACGTAATTAGCATATGCATTGGAAATGATATTTTTTTTTATTAAACATTGGAAATGATAATTGAATCAATGGTAAAGCACATAATTAGCATCAATTGTTGCATAGAAAATGGTAAGAAATTAATCACTTAACATAAATATATTTTTACCCTTTCATTCTCAAATTGAATTTCATTTCTTTCCATAATTCATAACAATCACAATTTTAATTCAAATATGTAATTTCTAAAATTTGGCAGATTTTATTTTATTCTATTTAATATGAGATATCATATAATTAATAATTGTAATTTTAGACTGTTTTTTTAAATAAAATGTTGTTTTTTTGAATAGATTAAAGGCTTAATGCTCTATTTGAGCTCCCAACTATTCCCCAAATTTCAGTTTGGGATCCAAACTTTGCAAGTCACCAGTTTAAACTCTCAACTATGAAAAAAATGGTGCAGGACCTAAAAACGAGTTAACTGCGAGTATGAAACACGTGCCAGACACGTCAGATTTTGACTTTTCCAACCAATGAAACGATGCCACGTGATGCTTTTTTAAAAAAATAAAAAATTCAATTCCAATTTAGACCTTCTTCAGCGTGTTTTTCTACCAAAAAATCTCTAATCTCAAACCCAAATTCAAGAAACTTCAACTAACAGGATCTGTTGCCCCTTTGGATTTCGTTGGCCAAGGCTGACAACGGCGACAACGACAACGGCTGCTGGAGGTTAGGGGCTTAAAGGAATCGACAGGATCTGGGGATTAGGGGTTTGAAGGATCGATTGGATCTGGGGGTTAGGGGATGAAGGTATCGACGGCATCTGTTGCCATTTTGAATTTCACCGGCGACAAGATCTGGCTTGAAGGTACCGACGTGCGCCATCTGTTGCCGTTTTGGATTCCGGCGACGACGACGAGATCTGGGTTGGGTATCGACGACGACAAGATTTGGGTTTTTCCGGCTACGGTTTTGGGCCACTGATGGCATTTTTGCTCTGTGTTTTTCATTCATTTGCGATGGTTTTGGTTGCCAGAATCTAGTTATATTTTGCTGAATTTTTGCCAATTTTCAGTGGCTATTTTGGTTGAGTTCAATGATTAGATATTTTGCTTGCTTGAAATGCTGTGATTTAATTTCAATTTTTTAGTGTTAGTTTTAGTTTTGGTTTGATTTTAGTTTTAGTTTTGGTCGCCGGGAAAAATGTCGCCGGAAAAGTAAAAAGCGCCGATTTTGATTGATGCTGTTTTGGTCGCTGGAATTAATGTCGGTGGAAAATTTCTTGTCGCCGGACGCCGCCGGACGCCACGTCGGATGCCACGTCAGTTTCAGGCCCTCAACTGCACTATTTTTTCACAGTTGAGGGTCTAAACTAGTGACTTGTAAAGTTTGGATCCCAAACTGAAATTTGGGAAATAATTGGGGTCCAAATAAGGTAATAGGCCTAGATTAAATAAATTAGGTTTGGATTATTAATGGAATGTTATTGATCATTATATTGAATGAATGCGTGATGTTTTAGAGCATCTCCAATAGCTTGTCAATTCCTCTAATTGTTTTGACACATAAGATGAAATAGACATGAAATTTAAAAATCCATCTTTAATAGCTTGTTTAATACATTTTCCATATCCTATATGGCATCATTAATTGTAAATAATTTCTATTTGATGGTCTAGATGTAGACAACTATGTAGACAATGTCTATATTAATTAGAAATTGATTATCAAATAGACTATCTGTTATTGGAGAAATTATAAATAGTTCCGGTGTTTTTTTCAATTTTGGACCCATGCTTTAGATTATAATTAAAATTTTGTATTAATTAACTCGGGTCCATGGTTTTTGTGTTAATGATGGACAAAGAGAAACGAAGAGATCTAGAAACTTGAGACTGACGACGGCGGGCGGAAAGGGAGAAAAGACGGCGGGGCTTTAAATCTGGCACAGGCGGCGGTGAAACGAAGAATTCTTGAGCGGTGGCAGCGGGGAAACTTCCAGATCTCGGCAGTTGCGGCGGCACGAGATCCGGAGACTTGACGAAGGCGCGGGATCTGGAGACTTGAAGGCGGCGTTCTTCGTTTCGTTCTGGGGCGGCGAAGGCGGTGGGATCTGAAGGAGAAGAAAGCGGCGATGAATTCTGTAGGCGGCTAGATCTCGACGGTGGAGGGATGTCGGGACGATGAAGACGGTGACGGTGGAGGTTCCGGTGTCGGGGGTGGCTAATCCAGAGACGGAGGCAGCGGCGGGAATTCAGAGAGAGAGAGAGAGAGAGAGAGAGATGAGTTGAAGAGGGTTTTAGGATATTTAAGATTTTTATTGTAAAATGGTGTTAAAAAGAGACATTTATTATAATTAAAAGGACATGGGTTAAAAATAAGTTGATTTTATAGGACATTTGTTTCAAAAGCCCTTTTTCCAAATTACAAGGCATGGGTCCAAAATTGAAAAAAGGACCGAGACCATTGTATAATTTCCCCTATTATTGATATCTTATAAATAGACATTGTTCATTTTTAAGACTATTGCCATATCATCCAATTGAACTTCTATTCCAAATGACACATAGACCTAGACTACACAAGTTATTGAAGATGCTCTTATAATGACTGAAACTTCAAATTGGAACTAAGGGAGAGCATTCGGTTTTATTCGGTTCAAATCGAACCGAATGGTTGAACTGAATAATCAAATTTACATTATAATTTTTTACTGAAATGAACCAAAATTACAATAAAATTCAAATTAAACCGAAATGACATCGGCTTATGTAATATATTTATAATGAAAATTCTGTAATTTCTAAAATTATAATCAAAATTTGATAATTCGGTTGAAGCAATTCGGTTCTATTCGGTTTGGTTAAACTGAATTCTCACCCCTGATTGGAACAACTTATTTTAGGTTGAATAAATCGTGTTATTTGTGGCGAAATAGATTTTTTTTCACATATACTTGTACCCTCCGGAGTCCCGTTCCTAGCTCTGCCACTATCCACTGATCTGAACCCTCATCCAACGTAAACGCCATCTCTCCGACATAGCCTTTCGAGATCTCGCCGGAAAAGCAAATCGAATCTCGCCGCCCACAAACAGGGCCATCCCTGAGATTCTTGGGGCCCCGAAACGAAAGTTCAACTTGGGCCTTATTAGAATATCACCGAAATAGGATAAAACTCAACAAGTAAAAAATAAAAGAAATCCGAACAATGTAGCATTGTCTTTATAGTTTATACTAAGAATAAGCAATTAAAAGTACACTAAAAATTAAAACTTAACTAAAATGTTATGTAACAATAAAATTAAACTTACCGGTGAAAATTATTATAACTAAAACAATATAATTTTATGAAAAATGAATAATTAAGGAGAATAATGAATTGTATTGGTCATTGACAAAGGACATGAGAGCAACAAAAATGTATAAAGAAATATCCTCTTTTTATCTCATATTATAAGATTGACCTTTTGTTTTGGCAGGAAAGAAAACAATCATCAGCTAGAAGAGATTGTAAAAGAAGCATTGACAAGAAAATTAATGAATTGATATCTAAATGATTTGAAGTTGAGTGGATAGAGGGAATTCAAATATCAATTCTAAAAACCATATGATGCAACTTAGATTTTTGTTTATTAGTATGTTAACTTTGCTTAATAATTGAGGACTACCTGAATTCTTTTGGTTGGCTACATTATACCCACAAAAACACTACTTCCAATTCAATTTCATCTCTTAACTGCTGTAGATTAAGACCTGTAAGCTAATAGGGACAATGCCTAGCTAATCAATCTTTTACAATACCGAACTAGATTTTACATTAATGATATATTTCCTAACTCACTAATTGTATTCCATTACCAATAATTTATTTCTCAATCTAGCAATACCCACAAAGTAAGAGTCATTTGGTTCACTTTAGAGGTGGCCCTATATTCACTACAAGAAATCAAGTCATTTGTGACAACCAATGTTGTCACAAAAAAGTCAAAAATTGTCACAAAAGACAATATGTGACAATAAATTGTTGTCACAAGGTTGTGACATATAACTCCGTTACAGATAATATGTCCAAATTTTGCATCAAAATGTTGTCACAAATATTCATACATTTTGTGACAACAATTAATTGCAACAATATTTATTGTAATTGAAAAGAGATCATAGTCGTCACAAAAGAACCCACTTGTCACTTATAACACATCAAACTAAACTAAAACAACGTAACAACTTAAAATATTGTCACAAATAGTTACTTAATTTGTGACAAGAATCTTATATAGTTGTAAAGAATGAGTCTATATGTGACAGTAAAGTTTGTCACGAAAGACTACAAAATGTGTGACAACATTTCATTGAAAAATCTTTGGTTACAGAGTTATAAGTGACAAATTTCAGTTGACACATTTTAAATATTGTCACAAACATTACAATATTTGTGACAATTTTTCAATGGAAAACCTTTTGTTACGGAGTTATACGTGACAACTATGTCACGCAACTCTTTGTTGTCACATATGCATTTTATGTGACAACTTTTTTCTTATTTTGGTAACAACTTCACAGTTTGGATTGAAGGGAGCTTGAACAAAAAACAATAGATAATATCAAATTGAAAATCAAATCAATAAAATATTAGCAAAACTGAAATTATATATACCTTTATAGATTTTGTGGCCGGTTGAGCATGAGATCGGACTAACCCATTTGGCTTCAACACCCAACAATGTCTATTCAATTGCAAATCAAAACAATGAAAATTAACTCAAATAGTGTCAGCAGTTACATAAAGAATAAGAATCTAAACAAATACCATAAAAGTTGCAGCTTCAGTGGTATCTCCAACACTTGTCTGTGAATAGCCAAAGTAGGGCATTAATATAATTGTAGACAATATAATTGAAGAGGGAACCTTAATACCTATAATCAGTGTTGTCAAAGGCGATAGGCGCCCTCGAGGCGATATACTTAAATATATAGTTAGGCGAGAGGCGATAAAAAGACGGTGGTCCGAGCGAATCGAGGCCCAGAGCCTTATAAAAACATGAACTATAGCTCCATTGCTTAGTTCATACATAATTTAAACAATAATTAAAACAAATAATAGAAGAATCCATATTTAAGAATAAAACTGAATATTGAAATTCAAAACACTACCAGACAAAAGATGCATTTTTGAAGTTTATGCTTATTTAAAATCGTATATCATACAGATTAGAGAATCCATATTAGAGTTTTGTGTGATGAGAATTAGTTAATCGTATATTATTCATTTATTTGGAAGATTTTGACTGCCATTTTAAATTTGGTAAATTATACTGATTAGAATCCTATTTCCATTCTAATTACAATTGAAATTTAATTTATGATTATCCTTTTCCTTCCCTCTTAATTATCCTCCTAAATAAAATCCCTATAATCACGGTCAATAATTCTATACCAAAACAAAATAAGAAAAGAAGCAAAATATTCCAAAGTTGCAGAAAAAGCGACCAGGTGTTCTCTTAAATTTGCTGCGCTTCCTCGCTCCGTTGCCGGAGTCGAGGCCCGATTGAACCCCGGCCACTTCAGCCAGAATGAAGCGATTTACCATTTTCTCTCATCGCCTGGTCGCTTAAGCGATCAGGCGCTCGCCTTTGACAACACTGCCTATAATTTGAAGTACTCAACACTTTAATTGGATTTTTTAAGCTTACATCTTCATTAATAACACTAGCTATTTACACAGATTGTATAATAACCGACCACTGCTACACTAATTAGATAATGACTCAAATATGGAGCACATTCTCCTAAAAATAGCAGCTGAGAAAAACAAACAATTAATTAAAGTACCTATGGAATTTGAAATATGCAGAAACAACCTAATTCAATTACAAATAAAATTAATTACTAGTGAACCAACATCAGCTCACTTTTGTTTCCACGTCCTATACTGGCTTTGTAATAGAGAAAATCAGGTATAATAAGTGTTAAAATATTGACTTTGAGTTGTAGTCAAATACCAAAATAAAAGAGATAATTATGCTTTTTAAGTTAGGATTAGATAGGATAAAATTTTATATTTTGAATTCATTCTTTAGATTTTATGGTTTATTATTTATATTTTGTAAGCTTATAAATAGGCCTTGATAGTTCAATAATAATTGTGCTCTCTTGTGTCATATGTGAGTTTGCACCCATGGCTTCTTCCCTCTTATGTAATATTTCATTTTTCTCTTGAACCAAAAAACCAACATGGTATCAGAGCATATCATGATCTTACAGGACCTACATGTTTCTGCCGAAGGAAATGCAAAATCGTTAGATTCAAGCCATAACGATGCAACAAGATGATGAAGCATTGATGATCCAAGAAGAGGAGGAAGAGCCATGCCATGTCTATGATCAATGATCAACGCCTATAACCATGACCAATGACCAATAATCTATGCCCATGACCATAAGCCACAACAAAAAGGACAAGTTTTGATGTTTGAAGCTAAGGCCACATATTAAGATTCATGCCTATGACTCATATCCATGACCCATGCCATAACCTACAACTTCAAAGTCAATGAGGAGTGTTAGAATATTGACTTTGAGTTGTAGTCAAATACCAAAATAAAAGAGATAATTATGTTTTTTAAGTTAGGATTTATGTTAGGATTAAATAGGATAAGATTTTATATTTTGAATTTATTCTTTAGATTTTATGGTTTATTATTTATATTTTGTAAGCCTACAAATAGGCCTTGATAGTTCAATAATAATTGTGCATTCTTGTGCCATATGCAAATTGCACCCATGACTTTTTTCTCTTATTCAAAATCACTTAAAATGTTCCATTAAAAAGCCAATAGTTATGCTAATTGAATTTTGGG
>CAOJBJ011599750.1:0-12582 GCA_948291685.1 Euphorbia celastroides | reverse complement strand
ATCGACCCGGTTGTCATGTTCACACCTAGTACTTTGTCAATCGGTTGTGCAGTCCACACGCTCCAGTACTGGTTGAAGAGTGACTTTATGTCACTGTCAACCTGTTGTTTTTGTCCTTTAGTGCTTCTCTCTTCATTAAATGCTCCGACAGTTGGTGAGGCACATTTAATTCTCATTGGAGACCGGTTTTGATCTTCTTCCGCACACTTGGACATTTTGAAGTTGTTTGTGACTGAATCCACCTTTGTCCACGTGGATCTCGGAACCTTTCCTTCATTACTGGATTCTGGAGCTTCTTGATCCACACCTTCTCTTTGTATTTTGATTTCTTCGGATTTTGTTTCTCCATTTTGACTTCAGGATTTTGTTTATCTTCAAACCTTCCTTGAAGTCGGTTGGATCTTTAGACTTGGCAGATCTTCTAACTTTGGTGAGCCACTTCCAACAGAGTCAAAGTTAGTTCGCTAAGGCACAACAAAGTGATAAGACAGCCTTAAGCTCAAAAATTTGGAAGAGGATAGCAAAGCAAGAAGTTTATTCATCAAGAACACCACATCAATGAAGATATACTACTTCTAAACTAGGAAAAAGTATAGTTAAGGAAAATAATAATAAAAAAGCCACTGAAGCTCCACTTCATGGCTATAAAGAAGAAGGATAATCAACTTTCTCTAATCTAGCTTCAAAAGGATATTGTGGAGATAATAGCAAGAAGGATCTTGTCAAGATCCAAGAAAAGGAAGATCAACCCTTCTCTAGGTGCAAGTTTTGCGGGACTCCTAATCATATTACTAAAATGTCATAATTAATCCATGGCTTGAGGTTGTTATTAACCTAAGAGAACCCAAGTATGATTGGGTACCCAAACACACATAATCTATTATGTAGGTATGCATGAAGTTAACAGAAGATCAACACACATGATACATTGATAGTGGATGTTCAAGGCACAAAACTGGTGATGAGAAGACCTTCATCACTCTAACCCATAAGAAGGGAGGCAAAGTAAGCTTTGGAGACAACCAAAAGGGTTTGATCATTGCACCTGGAACCATAGGATCTGACATCAGCATTCAATATGTGTCTTTGGTAGAATGACTTAAGTTTATCTACTAAATGTTGTACAACTTTGTGATAATGGAAGCGAAGTGGTATTTAATCCTAATGGTTGCTCAATCATTGACAGTGAGTCTAATCTACTACTCCTTTATGCACCTAGAGTATGACAGTGAGTCTAATCTACTACTCCTTCATGCACATAGAGTAAATAATATTTTTGTTGTAAAACTAAGAAGAAATATAACAATATATACTTGTTGTATAAAGATGAAGAGTCCTAGCTATGGCATAGGAGGTTGGGGCATATCAGTAGGAACCTCTTGTCCAATTAGCCTCTAAAGAGTTAGTTAATGGACTTCCCAAGGTTGCTTTTCAAAAGGATCATTTATGCATTGCATGTCAATTAGGAAAATGGACTAGAAAAAAATTTCCATCCATCACTGACGTTGGATCTCATAGACCTCTTGAATTGTTGCATATGGATCTCTTTAGACTAGTTAAACCAATGAGTTTGGAAAGAAGAGGGTTTGTCATGGTTGTAGTAGATGATTTTTCCAGATATACCTATGTAGTTGTACTCAGTAGTAGGGATGCTACCTTTGATGCATTCTAAAAATTGTGCATAAATGTTGAACTATAGCATAACATGATCATTGCACACATCTAGAGTGATCACGAAAGAGAATTTGAGAATATATTTTTCTCTGAATT
The DNA here is from genome assembly GCA_948291685.1 of Euphorbia celastroides. Classification (NCBI taxonomy): domain Eukaryota; kingdom Viridiplantae; phylum Streptophyta; class Magnoliopsida; order Malpighiales; family Euphorbiaceae; genus Euphorbia; species Euphorbia celastroides. Next base: position 10,812 of record CAOJBJ011599750.1, on the reverse strand, counting down.
CTGTGACTCCAAAGGGATTGATCACTGCTTCTTTGCCCCTCACACTCCCTAGAAAAATGGAGTTATGGAAAGGAAAAAATATTACTATAATTGAAATAACCAAGACAATGTTGTGATATTCTGTATTACCTAAATATTTTTAGGGAGAAGTTGTTAACAATGCATGTTACGTTTTGAATAAAGCACTTATCTAAAATGCATAAGCCAAAGATTGGCTACTTCAAGGATTTTGGATGCACTACAAACTCAATAATAAAGAGACTAAGGAAAATTTGATCCTAAATTTGATGCAGCTATTTCCTTGGGTATTCCTCACATAGTAAAGCATAAAGAGTCTATACAGGTATATTTTGATGAGACTAACATTTTAGGAAAGAGAAGAGATAAAGTGGATGAAGGTCAGCAACATGCTGTACCCATAAGAATAGATGATGAGGAAGAAGTTGTTCATGTGGCAACTCAAAGAGATGAAGGTGTTGAAATCAACTTCAAAGCTCCCAAGCCAAATCTAGAACTAGAAAATAATCATCAAATTGTGCCAATAAACTTTAGGATGATATCAAGGAGGAAGAAAGAGAAAGAATTCTAGATCCAGCTTTACCTCAACACAGTAATCAACCCAGAGAAAGCAGGACAAGAAGAAATCATCAAATTTATGTGGTGATCAGCAATCTATCAAGTCCAGTTAGAACTAGAGTCCAACTCAATCGAGTGATGAGCAATGAAGCCATTGTATCACTCATAGAGCCAAATAATTTTGAAGATGCTCAAGGAGATAACAACTAGATGGTGGAATTGCAAGAAGAACCAGATCAATTAACCAGAAATGATGCATGGGATCTAGTTTCCCTACCAAAAGGAAAGTTCATCATTGGAAAAGTGGGTGTTCAGGAACAAGCTCGATGAATATAGACTTGTAGTCAAGAACAAGGCAAGGCTTTTATATCAAAGCTATAACCGACTAAAAGGGATTGGCTATGAAGAAACCTTTGCTCCAGTGGCTAGACTAGAGGCCATCTGGATCTTGTGTGCATTTGTTTCCCACATGAGATTCACTTATTACCAGATGAATGTCAATAGTGCATTTTTGAATGGATTTATCCAAGAGGAAGTGTAAGTCAAGAAGCAACATGGATTTGAAGATGCAAAACATTCAGATTATGTATACAAGTTGAAGAAAACTCTATCTGGACCAAAGCAAGCATCAAGAGCATGGTATGAGAGATTGACATCATTTTTTGTGATGAAAGGGTACATTAGAGGAACAAATGACACAACTCTGTTCATAAAAAAGAAGAAGAGTGATATAATTATTATACAAAACGATATATATGACATAATTTTTGGAAGCAACCAATAACAAAATCTGTGAAGAATTCAACAACCAAATGAAGAAAGAATTTGATATGTCCATGATGGGAGAACTCAATTTCTTCCTTGGACTTCAGATCATTTAGAATCTTCATTAGCCAAGCCAAATATACAAAGGAGATGCTGAAGAAATCTTATATGATGTAGTGTAAGGCAATGAACACCCTTATGAGTCCGAATAATGCACTATAAAAGGATGTTATTGAAGAAGAAGTAGAATAGATGTTATATAGGGAATAATTAGATTATTGCTTTATCTAACAACAAGTAGACCAAACATTCATTACACTATCTAATAGTATACAAGATTTTGATCCAATCCGAAGGAATCTCACATGAAGGCTATCAAGAAGATATTCCAGTATCTAACTGGAATAATTGATATTGGTTTGCGATATCTAAGTAATGGTGAATTTCAGCTTAAAGGATTCATTGATAATAATTATCGAAGAGATTCTCTTAAGAGAAAAAGCACATCAGGTGGATACCATTTCCTAGGAGATTTTCTAGTGTCATGGTACAATAAGAAGAAAACCTCAGTTGCCTTGTCAACCACTATAGTAGAGTATATGGCTATTGGAAGTGGTGTTTCTCAACTTTTGTAGATCAAACAATAACTAGAGGATTATGGAGTGAAGAGTAGATGCACTCAAGTGATGTGTGACAATGACAGTGCCATTAATGTGTCCAAGAATCCAGTCTTGCATAGTAAGATGAATTATGTGAACATTAGACATCACTTCATCTAGGATCATGTGCTAAAAAATAATGTTGAATTGGTTTACATAACAAAAAATGAGGAAAAACTAATATCTTCACTAAGCCATTAAGTAAAGATCAATTCAACAAGCTCTGGGAAGGAATAGGAATGTCCAATCCTACTTGAAGTCAAGCTCCGGAACAAGAAGATGAAAAAAATTTTCTAAGTGAAAATCAACTGAAGAAGATCCAAGGTCAGCAAATCACGTGTCTCATTGGAGCATTGCAGCGGATTGGTTAAAATGTCTTCATTTTATCACCTCGATTGACTTTCGAATCACGCACATTTACAGAGAAGGAAATGGCCTTACGGATTCTATTGCAGCGGTAGGACGACAGTTTTCTCATTTAGTTACTTGGGAGGACATTCCTTCTTTTTGTTTGGGCAATTTTTTGCATGATTTGAAAGGGCGGAGTTCCTTCCGTTTCTCCTGACTCTATTTTGTACCTTTTATTTTTTATTAATAAAAAAGTGATAGCTTAGAAGGCTATTTATGCATTCCACCTTTAATTTATTGGTGCACATTATAATTATTTTAATTTTCATAAAGTAACTATTTTTGCATATTGTAAGTCACAATAATAAATGATAGTCGTAACAATATCAACAGTAAATGAGTTAAATTCCCTAAAAAATTTGTGAGTGTACCGCTAACACGAGTAAAACAGATTCACGTATATGACTAAAGATTGTCCGAAAATCACAACGTACCTATTGCGATTTTATTTCATCTTAGAAATGACAAATAATAGCAATTTTTAATAAAATAACCATATTTTATCTATTTAATATACTAAATTATATTTTACAATAACAAATGACAATCCAGTCAAAAAAGAGTTTTTAATCATAAGTTTTTTTTTCATTATTTTTTTTGCATTGTGTAGTTTTGTTATGATATATTTTAACTAGTAGACCAATATTTTTTTTGAAAAGATAATTTACATGAGTTAAAGATAAAAGACAAAATATTTCAAAAATAAATCACGATTAGAAGTTAAGGGATAAATAACTTCCATTTACTGTTATCGAGTGCGACCCACAATTTTAGGCTTAATCTTTTTTTTTTTTTTATCATGGACTATACATGGTTTATTTTTTTTATCTCTTTACTATATATATATATATATTGTCTATTTAGTTCTCATGCTATCAATTTTATTGTCTAATTGGTCCCTCTACAATACACATTACTCATTTAATCTTCGTGCTATCAAATTCATTACCTAATTGGTTTCTCAGTTTTACACTTAAAAGACTAAAAAAATAAACAATTTTGACCTCTTTTTTAATGTCCAATCTGTATAAAAAAACACAATAAATAACATATCTAATCATTTTCAGTCGGTTTTATATACAAATAATGAATACAATAAAAATAAAGAAACCAACTAAATAATGAAATTAATAACACGAGGATTAAATAGACAATCCGTATATAGCACAGGGTCTAAAAAGGTGATTAACCCCGCAACCTTAGTCACGCTTCTTCGTTTGTTTTCAAAATAACCGTTTTAAAGCGTAATTTTAGATATTTATTGTGGGGGTATAATAGTCATTAGAATAACGATTCATCTACTTCTCCTGCAATCTTTCTCCCTTGTATATATAAATCTGTCCATGTAATGTGAACTTCACCAATTATCTCTCTTCATTTCTCTTATTAAAATAGCTGTGACCAAACATTCCTCTCCCTTGTTTTCCCTCTCCGTTAAACCTTGATCAATCGTAGTAATGAAGCGCAGAGGCGGTGGCCGGAGTCAGAATGCCCGCCGTGATCAGCAATGTCCGTCGGAACCGTCGCCTTCTCCGTCGTTTCAGCGAGGAGGCGGAGGGAGAGGAGGTGGCAGGACAGCACCAAACCCTACCGGGCCTAATCAACCTCCGTACACACTGAATCCAGGTGCTCCTGCTTTTCCGCCGGCAACTTCATCGGCGTTTGCCGTTCCCTCTCTGGCGGCTCCTTCTTCGTCGAAGGCGCGGCCGGCTACGGCGGAATCGGTGGAGCAGCTCGCTCAACAGACAGAGCAGAAACTGGCCATTGTCGAGGCCGGTAAGGAAGGAGCGGCGCCACCGGAGTCGTCGAAGTTCGGGACAAAATGTCTTGTCAAGGCCAACCATTTCCTTGTAAATGTTGCTGATAGGGATCTTAGGCACTACGGTGTGAGTTTTCTCTCTACCTGTTTCATATATGTACGCACATTCAATTTTGATTTTACGACGTCTTATTTGGTTCGAAGTTCGTACGTGCTGTTTGAAAATATTAGGTGACTATAACTCCTGAAGTGACGTCGAAGAAGGTGAATAGAGCTGTTATTTCTCAACTGGTAACATTATACCGAGAGTCGCACCTGGGCAACAAAACCCCGGCGTATGATGGATGGAAAAGCTTGTACACCGCTGGGCCTCTTCCATTCGAGTCCAAGGAGTTTGTTGTTAGGCTAACTGAGGAGGAAAGTGCAGGCTCTGGCTCATCTAATACGGTCAAGTAATGATTCTGATCTTTACAGTTAGGCATAATACTATTTTTGTGTGTGTAGAGGTCATGCAGATATGTCATTATAGCGTGATGTGCGTTGCTGATTTGTATTTTTTCTTGTAGGAGAGAACTTGAATTTAAAGTTGCTATCAAGTTTAAAGCAGCGGCGGATCTGTACCATCTTCGCCAATTTCTTTGTGGTCGGCAAATGGATTCCCCCCAAGAAACTATTCAGCTTCTCGCCATCGTTTTAAGAGCTGCACCATCTAAAGCGTAAGTTGATTGTTTATTGCAAGTTGTCTAATAAGTTCTTGACCGCACTTCAGTATCGTGACAAAATTTTGCTATTAATTTCATCAGTTATAACACTGTTGGGAGATCTTTTTTCTCACCTCTTCTGGGGGATACTGGCGACCTTGGGGATGGAGTTGAATATTGGAGAGGGTTTTACCAGAGTCTCAGGCCAACTCAGATGGGACTGTCGCTCAACGTTGGTATGCATTGTTCTGTTCATTGTTTTTACATTGTCATATTTTTAAGTGCTCTAGCTTCATTTTGAGTGTCAACGTTTCATATTGTAGATGTCTCAGCTAGAGCCTTCTATGAGCCAATTCTTGTAACTGATTTCGTAGCCAAGTATTTGAATCTCAGAGATCTGTCGAGGCCCTTATCTGACCAAAACCGAATTAAGGTATGATGTTATTTGCATTTTAATGATTATGTGTTTGTCTCATTACTCATTTCATGTTCAATTACAGGTGAGGAACGCACTCAAGGGACTTGGAGTGGAACTGCATCATCAAAATTCTGTGAAAACCTGTAAAATAACAGGTTTATCTAACCAGCCTTTGAATCAGATAACGTGAGTTTGTTTGGACTGCATATGTTGCGCAAATGATTACGTTGTATCTGATTGCCTAATTTCTTTAGCAATGTTGACTTGTATATGTTTATGTTAGGTTCAAGCAGGATGAAAGGAGCTCTCAAATTTCCATTGTTCAGTACTTTCGCCAGAGATATAATATTGGGCTGAGATTTGGTTCCTTGCCTGCTCTTCAATCTGGGAGTGATGCGAGACCTATTTTCTTGCCTATGGAGGTTCTTGTTTGCTGTCAATGATTTTGCATGTGTGAATTTTAGTTTGGATATTTAATTGCTAAATGTTCTTGTGTAATCTGTTATTCGTTGTAGCTTTGCAAGATTTCTGATGGGCAACGCTATTCAAAGAAGCTAAATGGTAGACAAGTGAATGCACTTCTAAGAGCTACTTGTGAACGTCCTAATCAGCGAGAAGGGAACATAAAACAGGTATATACAGTTCTCAACCATTCATTCTGTGATAGCTAGACTTTTTTTTGTGGTTTCATGTTGGAAATTATGTGCTCTTGTTTTGTTTTTTTTAGATGGTGAAGAAGAACAACTACAACAACAATAAGCTTGTAAGTGATGAGTTTGGTATACAAGTAAAGGAAGAACTCACATGTATTGATGCACGGATTTTGCCTCCTCCAATGGTAAATAATAATACGTTTATACACTTATTTAGGTGTTATGAAATGTTGCTCATATTATTTTGTTGCTTATGCAGCTAAGTTATCACGCCACTGGTAAGGAATCACAGGTCTACCCCTCTTTTGGTTCGTGGAATATGATTAACAAGGTTAGGCTTTGTTATCTGGAAATGCTTCTTACCATAAATAATTCGACCTTACTGTTGCATTTCATTTTGTTCTGATTTTGCAGAAAATGGTTAATGGGGGAAGAATTAATTTATGGGCCTGTGTCAACTTTTCAACTCAAGTTCGCAGAGATTTACCAGCAGAATTCTGTAAACAATTGATTCAAATGTGTGTTAGCAAAGGAATGGTATGATAGTTGGCTATTTTTCAGAATCTTCCGCACTTGGTGTTCTCAACCTTTCTGATTCATGTATACTAATCATTTTGATGTGACCTTTTTTGATGTTTAGGAGTTTAATCCTAATCCTCTCATTCCAATCCAAAATGCTCATCCTGGTCAAATTGAAAGAGCTCTTGTGGACATTCACAAGCAGTGTGAATCTAAGCTTGCAAATCAGAAAGGTGCAAGGCTTCAGTTGCTAATAATCATTCTGCCCGATATCAGTGGCTCATATGGTAAGGAACTAAATTAAGAGAAGCTTTCGTAGTAGAACCTTCGTCCAACCCGTATTGTACTCTTTTCAGGGACAATTAAAAGAGTCTGTGAAACAGAGCTAGGGATTGTCTCTCAATGCTGTCAACCAAAGCAAGCTTCAAGGCTCAACAAACAGTACTTTGAAAACGTAGCTCTCAAAATCAATGTCAAGGTTGGACTAAGATAATTTGGATTTAGCACATGCTCTGAGAGTTTTTTTAGCATTTTATCCTCTAAGCAGAATTAATGTGCTGCTAGGTTGGAGGCCGCAACACTGTGCTTTGTGATGCTATACACAGGAAGATTCCTATTGTAACAGAACGCCCTACAATAATTTTGGGAGCTTTTGTCACTCATCCACCTCCAGGGAAGGATTCCAGTCCTTCCATTGCAGCGGTATTTGTTATATATTGTTGTTCACATCTGTTCGCTATTTGTGGTGATTATATTTATTGATTTGTTTAGGTTGTGGCGTCCATGGATTGGCCGGAGATTACAAAGTACAGAGGACTTGTCTCTGCCCAACCTCACAGGGAAGAAATCATACAAGATCTGTACAAGTCATCCTATGATAAAGATAGGGGCGTAGTGCATTCTGGGATGATCAGGTAATGTTTTCATTGTTTAGGCTCTTGGGAGTTCGGCTTGTTGCATGATCTTGCTGCTGAAATTTGTGTTTCTATTCAGGGAACTATTTATTGCCTTTCGAAGGAATACTGGACAGAAACCGAGCAGAGTTATCTTTTACAGGTACTGAATATTTTTATAATGTGCTGTGTTTAGGGATGCTAATGTTTTTTCTTCTCAATTTTTTGTTTGTTTCAGGGATGGTGTTAGCGAGGGTCAGTTCAATCAGGTTCTTTTGTATGAGATGGATGCTATAAGAAAGGTATTTTGCTACCATTTATTGTTTATACTTTTTCTTTGGGGGTGTTACTTCTATATTATTGTTGTCCACAGCATCAATATATTTTGACTTGTATAGTTCTTTGCCAGCAATTATGTTGCTGAACCTAAAGTCATAGTTCTCTGCTTTTGATTTTGATAGGCGTAGTCTTTAACATAGTCATGTTTATACCCTCTTCTATGACTTGTTTCTTCCCTTTTGTATCCTTGACTTGTATTCTATGGATTTTGTTTGCTACCCTTGATGATGTGGAACTTGAAAGTATTTGTATTCTAAATCCTGTTTTAATTTGATGGTGGACCCGTGATATTGTATAATTAGTTGATATTCTGTGAAGTATTGGAAAAGTTTTGAAAATGTCAAAGCTCTCGAGTAATGATGGGTAATTTTCAGGCATGCGCATCGCTGGAGGAGGGATATCTGCCACCAGTAACCTTTGTGGTGGTACAGAAGAGGCACCACACTAGACTTTTCCCCGCTGAGCAATCAGCTGCAGACAAGAACGGGAATGTTCTACCAGGTCGGTTCTTGTTTACTGGTGGATATTTGTAGCTGTCAATTTCGGGAGATGAGTGGTTTGATGTTTCAGGGTTGGTGGTTGATACTAAGATTTGCCACAACAGAGAGATTGATTTCTACCTAAACAGCCATGCCTCTATTAAAGGTAATTGGCCTGCAAATAATCTGTAATTTTGCTTGTTGGACTAATCCTTTGTGAGTAATGGGTGCAGGGAACCAGTAGACCCACTCACTATCATGTGATGTTTGATGAGAACGGGTTCAGTGCGGGTCTGATGCAAATGGTGACCAACAGTCTCTGCTACACGTAATACTCTCAAAAGCTTTTACTGTGTGTATTGCTTAACACGGTGATTGATTTGAATTGTTGGCATTATTTTTCAGGTATGTGAGGTGTATTCGGTCGGTTTCCATAGGTATACAATTTGAGATGATCTTTGATAGTTTTCTTGTGTTTGGTTTTACTGACTTGAAAAATGGGTGCAGTTCCGCCGGCATATTATGCACATTTGGCAGCATTCAGAGCTCGGTACTATATAGAGGGGGAAACCACGGATGGCAGTTCGAGTGGTGGCAGAAGTAGGGAAGTCAAACCCCTTCCGGTGATCAAGGAAAATGTGAAGGATGTCATGTTCTACTGTTGAGGGGGGGGTAGGGTCTATCTATCTATAATATAAATATATATGTAAGTAAAGATATAGCTGGGTTTTTTGGGATACTATATGCTCTTTTTGACTGATGTTTTGGCTCTGTTGGTTTAGGAAGCAATACATTACTGCTGGGTTAATATCCCAATCTTTTGGGTTTATATTCAATCTTTTGCTTGGTTATCTGGATTGCGAATCTTTTTATCTTCAGCTATTAATTAGCCCACTGTTGAGGTGGATCTTGCTGTTGGGTACTGTTGATATTAATTAGTTATTGCAGCTTTTGAAATCCTTAGGATTTTGAAGTTTTCAACACTAGACTTACACAATCATTACGTCCACACCTTTTCTAAAAAAAAGCTTTTCAGATCCACAATCTTTTTGAAAGACCTCGTAGATCTCTCATCTTTTAAAAAGTGGTTTTCCAGCGACAAAATCACTCTCATTCAAGAGAGTATGTCACATGCACGTCATATCAGCTGTCATGTCATTTGTTGTCGAAAAATTCTGTCGCCGGACTTCTGTTGTTGAAAATTTTTATCGACATCGTCAAAGTTATGTTGTTGTCGCCGGAAAAGTCCATCGCCGAAATTCTATCACTGAAAAAGTATATCAACGTCGCCAGAAAAATATAGTCGCCGGTATGTCGACGGAACAGTCAGCCACTCTCCCAAAAAAGTCAAACTTGCCATGTCAGTGTTAGGGACTTGAAAAGGTAGGCTTTTCACGAGTTGAGGAATTTACAGAGTCTTTCAAAAAAGTTGAGGACCTAAAAAGCTTTTTATTAAAAGATGAGAGACTTAATAATATATTCAGCCTCCAAAATAAGGTCGACTTCCATATATTCGATGTTTGATGATCATTCTTGGCTGTTAATTTTTTTTTTCTTGATTTGCACCATTGCTTTTACACTGAATATATATTATATCAACCGCGTAAAATTACGTGAATTCTTTTATAAATTTCAATTCATACAAACTATAAACTAAATATACTATTCGGCTTATTCTACCATGATTTTGTTTTTTCTTAACTTTGTCACTATCACCATTAGATTAACTTTCAGCCCACTAATCCAATGGTGATGAAGGGCAAAGTAAGCATAACTTTGAAAAAAACAAAGTCATCATAGCCTTCACCTATCTATTCATTATCAGATAAAAAATCACAATTTATTACAAAACAATTTATTATACAATTCCTTATGACGAGGTAGTGTTTTTTCCAGTGCCAAATATGTTACTCCGAAAAGGTACAGTTCTAGTGTAAGACGAATTTCCTTTATTCTTATTATATCCAATATTATTGTGTGTTGTTTCAATATTATTTTACTTCGTAACTGTACAATGCATTTTTTCTCGGCTTTTAGATATTCGTATTATCTATATGTTAACAAAAGCAATTAAATTATAAATTACTCTTTTATCTTTAATTATTTCCTTAATTTATTTAAAAAATTTATTTTTTATATAATTTTATTGATGATAATTGTATCGTAAAAGTTATTTTGAATTTTATCAAAATACTTACTCATGCATAATAATTTTATTTTTAATTTTATATATTTATTTTCAAGTGAATTCGGGAAACATATTCGTGCATCACTCAAAAACTATGCTACTATTTATAAACATACTAAAAAATGAATCGGTAGCGAAACGAGAAATTTCTATAAATTAGTTCCGCTTTTACATCACTAATCTTGTATAAAATTTAATTTACAAAGCTGCCAGCAGACAGTATAAATTCCCAAAGAATACATAATTTCATTCTTAAAAAAAAAAAAAAGCTATAGCACAAACAATCTTTCACCGACCTAATTGATTCAACTAAACAAAAATACAACATTGATCTCTGCTGATCGCTATAAATATAAATCAGCAAGAACAACCTTACAAATACAGTGGAAACAAGAAATAATGGCTGTTCCATTTATGCTATAAAAACATATAATTTCTCATTATAATCATTTGCA
>CAOJBJ011599351.1:0-16371 GCA_948291685.1 Euphorbia celastroides | reverse complement strand
AGGGTATCCAACAGTTGGGTTAGAGAATAGGAGATAGAGGAGGGTACTCAATCTCTAGAAAACTCTGTAAGAAGGCTTCTCCGCTGATAAGGAGTCACTAGTGGATTAAAGCTCGGAGAGGGTATCCGAGGACTGGAGTAGGCACGGGCTGCCGAACCAGGATATATCGCGCTGGTGATTTCTCTTACCTTGTTTTTTTATACAACTAACTCACTGAATATTCAGCTTCGCTGACATATCAGTGTACATTCATAAAGCACTTAAAATCGATCACTGAAAAAGCCCGTTGAGACTTAAACTTCTCAGCGCGCCTGTGTCAGTATCAGCGAAAACACTTCGTCGCTGATCAGAGAGGGTAAAAACGAAAAGATTTTAAAAGGCTGCATTTAAAACGTTTTTAACGCTAAATTCACCCCCCTCTGACACGTGTTATATTGTCCAAGGGGACCAACAAGTTATAATGGAAAAGTGAAAACCAGATAAAACTTAACACATGGTATAAGGAATATATTGTGCACTTTTAAGAAGTTAAAGCCGAGAGAATTTTCAAATTTTATGAAGCATTGTGTGAAATGACATGATTATAGATATTAAGTGATGCATTTGGTTTTGTTTTCAATTTCAGTGGCAGATATATTTGTTAGAATTTATTTTTTTTGGTCCCGTTAAATACATTAATCAGAAAAAGTGGATCATAAATGTGTACAAGTACGAGATAAATTGAAAAATAAAATTAAAAATAAATGAATGACATTGAAACGGGCATGTCACCCAAAAATTTATATTGAACTTTCGTAAATTTGAATATTCTACAGGAAATTTCTTCATACATAAATATAGCAATATCTATTCTTAGCTAAGAGTGAGATCCCATATGTTTTGTTATACTCTAAAAGGGTAAGTAACAACCTTTTCAACTTATTTATGTTAGTGGTCAAATACTATTTTAAAGTCTTTCTTTCCAGGCTAAAATTTTAGAACACTTTTAATAGCTACAAAACTGATTTCTAGAAAGATAAAAGTGACATTAATTCTAAAAGTTTTTTATATAAATTATAATTCTGTAAATTAGTTTCACAGTGAGATGGAGTTTTCAACCTCCACCCAAAAAAACGATAAGAGCCCGAAACAGTCAACCCAACAAGCTAAACAGTATATTAATTCTAAACTTATGATTGCTTGTTTGCAAGTTTTTTAAAACTACATATTCCATTTAAAATAAAAAAAATTTTTACAAAGGTGTCATTTTCCACATAATGTTTTAACAAAATTGAACAAACTTCAACCTTAAGGGTGTGGTCTAGCGGTAAGGGCTAGTTCGTTCTTAAACATCAATCAGGGATCGAATCCTGAAGATGTGTATGGAGAAACCTTAAATCTTGGGGCCAATCATCTTGTCCTTTCAGGTATTTGTAAATTTACGATCGGGGGATTAATCTGAATGTGGACATGACTTAAAGGTCTCGTCTACAGTTGGGACCCGTCCAGAAACCTTGCGTTAGAAAACAAAAAAAATCGAACAAACTTCTCCTTTATTTGCTTTAGTAACGGTATAATTGCTAAAATCTCTCCAATATTTCAAGTTTTATCCTCGAAATCTATTACCCTTTTGAAATTTCATCTATTAAACACGTTTTGTTAATTCTCCAAAAAGTAAGCGGAAATTTCATTTGTAAGTTCTATGAATTGTTTTTGTCTCAGCCTATTATAAGCTTAGTAAGAAAACCCAAGTAAATTCAATTAATTAGCATTTATTTAGAAAGTTAAATGTACAATTGATCATTCATTTGCACCTAATGTGTCAATGCAATCACAAAATTTTAATTTACATTTACAATACAATTTCTATTACAAGGAGAAAAGGAGTCTTGAGTACAAAAATATACTTATTTTCTCTTATATCCTGCCATTATTATTTTTTGTTGCAAATAATAGATATAAGTGTTTGAAAATACAATAATTAAAATTATAGAAAGATATGAAAATTAATTGACATTATAAGTCAAGCATCTAATCCGTAGAATAATACAATTGGTCCATCATCTCACAGTCGACAAAAGATTAAGTGACCATTGGGGACAATATATTGCATGTTCATGTCTGGCAGTTGCAAATTGCGACTACTTTTGTGGCCACGTGGTTCAATGTAGTACGCACAAATATTCAAACATAAATAAATGTTTATAACATAAAGTCTATAGCATATAATGTTTATAACATAAAGTCTATAGCAAATTTCCATTCTAACTCACAAAACTTTATAAATTTTGCAACTTTTTTTCCTTATCAACATTGCAAACACGTTAAAGATAAGCATAATTAAGTTAGTGATTGAATGAAAACCCTTACTACAAACGCTTTTTAATTAAGAAAAGACACAAACATGTATTAACCTAGGCTATAAGTGAGATATAAGTATGGTATAAGTGCATTAAATTTTATACGACTACAATGATTTATAAGTATAGCAATTTCTCAGTGCATTAGATTATGTTAGGTGTGACAAAGTTAGAAGAAAAAGTATAATTGTTAATTATCAATGTATAATATAATAAAAAATAAGGTATAAAATGGGTATAGGCTATCCTTATATCACTGTATCGTACGGCATAATTAAGTTATATTTTATGTATATTTTACTTACAAGCCACAAGTTCTTCACTTAATTATACCTCAATTATACCATTCTAGTACCTTAGTGAAAAAATTTCAAAAAATATGTACTAATGAACCGATATATAGTAAAATTATATCTTATTTATAGTTCACTTACAAGTCAATTTTACATTTCTGTAAATTGGTGAAAAATGTGAAGAACTTATATAGGCATATATCTAGGGTTGAAAAAAAAACATTCACAAGCAAACAAATTCTGTATAATAGGTATAACATAAAACAAAATTATAAAATATAGAAGAGAAAATTAAAAGGATAATTGTAGTCAATACTAATTCCAGGGGGTGTGTTTGTAGTTTTACTACTTGGAGTAAAATATTTCTAAAAATACTACTTTTTTCATAAAAATACTACTTCTTTCATAAAACTAGTAGATCTTGAGTTTTCTTTGTTTTTGAGTGGTCTCCACTACCTCTCTCATTCATTTTTATTGACAAATTTTTAAACGGTCATATCTCTCAAACCGTTGATTTTTTTGACACGATACTTTCAAATATTTTTTTCGTTATATTTTTATCGTTAAAACAAGATCCATGATAATATACTTTTGACGAACTATTTTTCATTTTTCAAATTGTTGTACTATTTTTGAAAAGGTATATTACTTTTACACTGTCTGGATAAAATTATTATCCCGATTTCGAAAAAGGTATAAGTCTTATACCTTTGTCAAAAAAAAGGTATATTACTCTTACACTGTCTGGGTAAAATTATTATCCCGATTTCAAAAAGGTATAAGATTTATACTGATTTCAGAAAAAGGTATATTACTTTTACACTGTCTGATTAAAATTATTATCCCGATTTCAAAAAAGGTATAACTCTTATACCGATTTTAAAAAAGGTATAAGTCTTATACTAATTTAAAAAACGTATAAGACTTGTATAATACCATTGTTAAAATCATATACCATTTTTAAAAAATTTATAAAATAAATAAAAACAATAAAAAAAACATCCTCACTCTCCTTTCTTCTCTTTCTCTCTCTTCTTTCTTCTTTTTTTTCCCACTATCTTTTCCTGGATTCAGTCGCCGCCGCCCGCCGCCGTTCGCCGTCAAGCCTCCAGAGCTCGCGATGTCGCCGTCGTTTCTGGCTGCCACCATCGGATCTGAAGAAACGCACTAGGTCTGAAAGCCGATGAATCTCGTCGCCGGAAACTGAACCTCACCACCGGGAAACGCACTAGGTCTGAAAGCCGACGAGTCTCACCGCCGGAAACTGAAGCTCGCCGCTGGGAAACGTACTAGGTCTGAAAGCCGATGAGTCTCCCCGTCGTTCGCTGTTCAAAGCCCAGATCTCGCCGGAAAACGCCTGGTGCTTCCAAATCTCACTGTTCGAAGCCAGATCTCGTCGGCAAAACGCGCCGAATTTCGGCTTTCCAAAGCTAGCTTCTCCCCGCAGAGATCGTCATCTTGACGCTGGAGGTCGGCGTCTCACCGTCGGAGGTCACTGTCTCACCGTACCGTCACCAGATCTCGCGTCCCATCATCGAAGCTGCCATGAAAACAAAGATGCCGTTAGATTAGGAAGAAAGTCATAAAATTCTGAAATGGATCCCATAAAACATGTTTTGCCCAATTAAAAACCTTAAATATAAAAGCCCATACTGTTTTCCCAAATGCTTGGGTTACCCGACATGAAAAGACATGGGATTTGCTAGCCATTGGCCCATGTCTTAATTGTAGACTCGAGCACCCGCGTGCTAACTCGTTAGACGCACCCAAACCCAGAGTAAATGGGACAGGTTTGAAAAAGAATATTAGACAAAAGTTTGGTCTAGCCCATACTCTTTTAAGGCCCAAATATTGTATGGATTGAACTTGAATTTTAAGTATTAAAATTCAAGACCGGCCTGCCTTGTCTGACATATAATTTTAACATATCAATTTTTATGTTCATGAAAAATTCTCATAAAGTTTACGTGTCAAATGAATTTGTTTGTGAATTTTTAAATTTTATTTGCATTTTTTCTGAAAATTTATATATGAGACCATTTTAATATAATTTTTTTATGAAGAAATTGCTAGGTACGGGTTGGACTTGGGTTTAAACTTTCTTTTAAAATCTGGCCTGACGGCCACCCAAACCTTAGTTCATATAAGTTGGATTAGACTTGGATCTACGGCTTTTTAGCTAGGTTCGAGTTGGTCCACCCGAACTCGCTCACACAGGTTTAGTATATAATACAAATAAAAAAAGAGAGTGTCAGCTCCTCCATCGGGTGAAGCACAATATCTCCAAATCTTTTTCTCCTTTGAAAGCATGAATTAGGGAGGAATTAATTAAAATTATATGGAATTTTTAGCACTCTAATGATTGTAGGGTAAGACACTTGTAAATTTTTTAAATTCAAACTTAGAGAAGTAAATATGGAAATAACCAAAAGAAAAATGCAAGCTAATTAATCATAAACTGAGAAATAAAAGGAGCAGTCATTTGACAATGCACGGTAACAACGTAAGACAGCTTGTTTTCAATTTATAACCACTAAATAAATCCTCGTATTAAAGGCAATAAACAACCTCATCTCCAACTAACTTAACTAACAATTTCCACCACAATTTCCACTTCCATATTTATTTAATCCATCTTTCTCTCTCTTTAATACCTTTAATCTCCATTTTCAACCCATTAATCTTAGTTTAGAAATGCTCACCTTCTTTGACAACCCTCACCTGCCAGAAAATTTGATCTGAGATAGATATTTTCCGTTTAAACTCCCGCCTATATGGCCCACTACTCCCCGAGGCAGCACTTTTCGGGTCCCCTAAACTCGAGCCCCGCCACAACCGCCCTTAACCTGGATGAAACCGACCTAAGTTGGCCCTTTGGAGACCTCAAATCATTAGACCGGGACGATATTCGGGAGACCGCCTATGAGGTTTTTTTCACCTCTTGTCGCTCGGCCCCGGGATTTGGCGGCGGCCGGAACACCATCACATTTTACTCACATCATCACCATCATGATTCCGGGGATGGCGGGTCGGGACCCGTTTCACCAAATACGGGTTCGGGTTTTCGGTATGGGTCGGAACCCGGGTCTCCAGGCGGGCGGGCGGGCCGTGGGGCTGTCGTCGTGATGACCCCACAAAGTCGGATAAAACGGGTTTTGGGGTTGAAAATGATTCGGAAGTCCCCCTCGAGGAGAATGTCGAGTGGTGGAGATATTGGAGGGTCCCCAAGGTCTCCCAACTCGGGATCATACAGCCCGGGTTTAGGGTCTTTTCATATTGTACCCGCTTCAAGGTCCAGGAGACCTTTGACTTCCGCCGAGATTATGAGATTGCAAATGAAGGTTACAGATCAAAGCGACGATAGGTTAAGAAAAACGCTAACGAGGACTCTTGTCGGTCAAGTGAGTACATATAACATGTGTTATTAAACATGCCTAAAAAGAAATATCACAATTAAATTTTTATTTTATTTCATCATATTTCATTCTGCAAACCATACAACACTTTGTTTTATGCCGATTTATTTAATATTTTTTCATTAATACATTCATTGATAAGTTATTTTCTTATATGTTTGATAGATGGGAAAAAGGGCGGAGACGATAATCCTTCCATTGGAGCTATTGCGACACTTGAAACCATCAGAATTCAACGACACACGTGAATATCATTTTTGGCAAAGGCGTCAGTTAAAAATCCTAGAGACGGGCCTTTTTCTACATCCTTCACTTCCGCTCGAAAAATCGAACCCCTACGTTGTTCGCCTCCGCGAAATCATAACTTCTAGCGAAACCAAAGCCATCGACACAAGCAAAAACTCGGAAACAATGAAATCCCTATGTGAATGTGTTGTTGCATTGGCGTGGCGAGGCTCTAAAGGTGGGCCTACCGATGTGTGCCATTGGGCCGACGGGTTCCCCCTCAACTTGCACATGTACATTTCCCTTCTTCAAGCGATTTTCGACTTTCGGGACGAGACTTTAGTCCTCGACGAGGTTGATGAGCTCGTAGAGTTGATGAAGAAAACATGGACAACGTTCGGGATCAATAGACCAATTCATAATTTGTGCTTTACTTGGGTGCTTTTTCAACAATATGTTGTAACTTCACAAGCCGAGCCGGACCTTCTTTACGCAGCTCACACCATGTTGTCTAGCGAGGTGGCTAATGATGCTAAGAAACCGGACCGAGAGGCGGTTTATTCTAAGCTTTTGAAATCCATATTGGCTTCAATGCGGATGTGGGGAGAGGAGAGGTTACTCCATTATCACGATTTTTTCCAAAAGCCTAACGTTTTCGTCATTGAAAATCTCTTGCCTATGGCGTTATCAGCATCGAAAATTATGGGTGAAGATGTTAATATCGTTGAAGGCACGGAGAAAGATGACACAAAGATCATGGATGCGTCCTCTGAGGATCAAGTTGATCACTACATTAGGTCCTCTATAAAGAATGCTTTCGCTAAGGTTATTGCTATAGATGTTTATTTTTTTTTTGTACTTTTTTCTTCTTTCTATCAAAAAATGTTTTGCTTTGATTTGTTTCATGTTTATGTTCGTCAAATTTGATATGGTTTGAGACGAACTTTTGCGTGAATTTGAGATTTATTGTAGAAATAGATAAAGAATATAGATTTTAACAATCAAGGACTATAGTACTATTGACTGTAACAAATAATAATCGATGGCCTATTAGTGAATGTCACTTCTAATAGAGTTTTTCTCGTGTCAGATTATAGAAACGGGAAGCTACAATAGTACTAGCATGGAGGTGAAAGACGAGGCGAGCGAGGCACTTCTTCAACTAGTGAAAGAAACCGAGGATTTAGCGATGCGAGAGAGGGAGACATTTAGCCCTACACTTAGAAAATGGCAACCGATAGCCACTAGTGTAGCAGCCGTAACACTTCACCATTGCTACGGGGCAGTTTTAAAGCACTACATGGCTGGAATGTCATTGCTCAACAACGAGTCGGTTGAGGTTCTACAAAGAGCCGGGAAACTCGAAAAGTTTTTAGTCCAAATGGTAGTTGAAGACTCGGCGGAAGGCGAAGATGGAGGAAAAGCAATCGTGCAAGAGATGATTCCTTACGAAGTTGATTCAGTCATATTGAGAGTCATTCGACAATGGCTCGATGAGAGGATCAAAAGAGGGCAGGATTGCCTAGTTCGAGCTCAAGATACCGAAGTAAGTTTGTTATATTTTTAATAAATAGATGTAAGTTTTTAGGCTTATATCAATGACACAAGTTTCATTCATGTCAAAAGTAGACGTGGAACCCCAAGTCGAAAAACGAGCCGTATGCACAATCGGTTGTGGAGTTGATGAAACTAGGGAAGGAAACGATCGATGAATTTTTTCAAATACCCGTCGGAATCACCGACGATCTTGTTTCTGATCTAGCTGAAGGACTCGAGAAAACTTTCCTAGACTACATCAAATTCGTGGAGTCTTGCGGTAAGAAAACATATAAAAACCCGATTTTCCTATTTTTTTTACGTCTAACTTTGTAATTTTTTTATTTTTAGGATCGAAGCAAAGCTATCTCCCAACTTTACCACCCCTAACCCGGTGCAACCGGGACACCAAGTTTTCTAAGCTATGGAAAATAGCCGCCCCGTGTAGCATCACACCCGAAGAGGTTCATCTAGAAGGTTCAACCGTAGCCCACCACCCGAGGCCTTCAACTAGCCGAGGCACACAACGGCTTTACATCCGGCTCAACACTTTACACTACCTTCTCTCTCACCTCCACTCACTCGACAAGGCCCTCGCCCTTTCGCCCCGGTCCATTTGCTCGGCCCGAACCCGCCCCCCGGCCCACCAAAGGCAACGGTCCACAATCTCGTCCTACTTCGAAAATTGCCACTCCCCGATCCAATCGGCTTGCCAGCACGTGTCAGAAGTCGCCGCGTACCGCCTAATTTTCCTCGACTCGAATTCGGTTTTATACGAATCTTTATATGTCGGTTGTGTAGCAAATGCTAGAATTAGGCCCGCGGTGAGAATTTTGAAGCAAAATCTCACACTTTTGAATGCAATAGTCACGGACCGAGCTCAAGCTATGGCAATGAAGGCGGTGACAAGAGTGACATTCGAGGCCTACTTAATGGTACTTCTTGCAGGAGGGAACTCTCGGGTTTTTTACCGGTCTGATCACTCGATGATCCAAGAGGATTTTGAGCAGTTAAAGCGCGTGTTTTGCACGTGTAGCGAAGGGATAATGACGGAGGAGATGGTGGAAAAAGAGGCAGAAGTAGTCGAAGGGGTAGTATCGTTGATGGGCGAGTGTACCGAACAATTAATGGAGGATTTGAGCATTGTGAGTAGTGAAACTAGTGGAGGTGGGGTTGTTGCTTCGGGACAGAAACTACAGATGCCCCCGACTCCTGGGAGATGGAATAGTACTGATCCTAACACGATTCTAAGATTGTTGTGCCATAGAAACGATAAAGCAGCTGATCAGTTCTTGAAAAAAACATTCCAATTGGCAAAAAGAAAATGAGAAAAATCAATCTTGTACATTGTTGTTGTATTTGTTGTTACCTCAGTTGTGTAGTGTATGCTTTTTGTAAATTATTTTTTGTGGATTTTTTACAAACACAATTATACAATTTCTTTGATATAAAAAAATAATGTGTAGCTTCTAATGATATTTTATGAATCTATATGAAACTCTACACAATTTTCTTAATGTGCTAGAATAATTCAATTCCATTCGACAATCGAGCTATCCTAGCTCGAAATTTTACAACGGTTATACACACATTTCTAAATCGGTTTTGAGCTGGAGCTTATTCATGCAGTAGAAACATCTTGGATCGACTCTCGTGATCTCCTCTGCTTAAGCTCTTCAGCTAAAACGTCCATAGAATCCGAAACTTCGGCCTTGTAGACATAATACTTGATCGCAACAAAGAAGAAAATGAGGTTCAAAAAGTTCAATATCGCGAAAAACGCATAATAGTAGTTGAGATGAGAGTCATTCAAGTTGTTCAAAATCCAACCCTTGTGGCCATTTCTACTCGTGAGCCTCGAAACAGTTGAGAGGAGAAAACTACTCAAGAAATTTCCAACCCCGAGAGTTGTCATTGAGTAAGAAGTCCCGAGACTCTTCATGCTTTCGGGCGCTTGGTCATAGAAAAACTCGAGCTTTGCCACTTCTAAAAACGCATCGGCTACTCCCATGAGAACAAATTGAGGCAACAACACAAATATCGTCAAAGGGATTTGCCCTCCATTTTCCACTAACCCGTGTTTTTCAGCCTCATTGAGCCGATACCATTCAGTTAGTGAAGCAACAATCATTATAACTATGTGGATCACCATGCCTATTCCCATTCTTTGAAGAAGCGTAACGCCTCTTGGATTTTTGGTCAATTTTCGCATTATCGGGACAAAGTATAGGTCGTATAGAACAACCGAAATGAGCATTGCTAAGGTCACGAAACCCGTTAAACTGGCTGGAGGGATTTTGAAGTTCCCGATTTGTCGGTCAAGTGTAGTTCCTTGCTTCACAAAAAGGGTGTTGATTTGAGCTATCATCGTGCTCGGAACAAAAGTTGCAACCAAAATCGGGATCATTCGTAGCATTTGTTTGGTTTCTTCTACTTGAGTTACTGAGCAAAGCATCCATGGACCTTTTGATTCTGTTTTCACAGCAGCTTTATTCAGGAACCTATGCACACAATCACACAACCCAAAAATCATTATGGATGAAAAAATCATTTTTCGATTCTACGAAAAAATTTTATGTCCGTAGAATTATATGTCACTATAAGAAATGTTAGGTTTCAAAGCAAAAATGTTTGCAAATTTTGGTATCAAAAGTAGTATGAAAAAAATTGTCAAAAGGTCACTTCGAAGGGGCAACCGTTTTGTTGTTTCCTACTGTTGTACCGATAAGTTTAACATTTTTTTTTGTGATTAATTAAAAACTAAAACTATATAAATTTCATCAAATACGAACCAAAAATATTGTTTTACGCCCCGTTTCATGATACTAATAAATGACAAATTTTTTTTATAAATAACCATATCAGAACGAAATATCTAAAAAGCGAAACTGAAAATTCAATACCCTATTAAATGTTATGTACCTTAGTGTAGGAGTTGAATCTATCCGAAACTTGCCCTTGGTAGCATATTCTTTCAAGTCGAGCTCATAAAGTTCTTTCGGGTCAGAAGGGAAAGTGACCCGCCATTTTCTTAGGGCAGCCACAATGACCATAGCCATCTTAGTAAAAGGGCTACCCGCAGGCAACCGGTGCCTATAATATGGAGTCCCGGCCAAGAATATAACAATAGAGGTTAATAGCCCTAAAGTCGGAAGGCCATACCCTAAACTCCAACCGACATTGTCTTGTATATAAACGAGAATTGTGTTAGCGAATAAGGTCCCGAAAAAGATGCTGAACATCCACCAGTTGAAGAATGAGAGCTTTTGGTTCTTTTCTTTCGGGTGAAAATCGTCGAATTGGTCTGCACCGATCGTGGAAATGTTGGGCTTGGTTCCACCCGTGCCTATGGCTAGGGTGTAAAGAGCCCCGAAAAACACGGCTAGTTGTAGCGTTGAGGCCTTTTTGCAGTTGTCAATGTTGGTATCAGTGCAGCGCGGCGGCCTTAGTGCTGGTATTGACACTGACAAAGTTAGTACTGACATTCCCTGCAACCATATGTATACATGTGTTAATAGACACCAATTCGAAGAAATTTTCAGATTTATGATATAAAAACTTTTAAAGATGCAACTTTTGTTTTCTTCCATCGTCGTTTCGGATTGATCAATTTAGAAAATTCGTTTACCGAAAATTTTACTTCAATGTTGAAAGTGATAGATACAACTCAATCATAGTATTTATAACATTTTTGACAGAAGTACTGATGTTTTGACTAGCAAATTCGTTTCTTATATGTTCATCGTTTAAGTCGGACTAATAGAATAGCTTAAGAAATACAAAGTAAAACTTTGAAAAAGTTCGAGTCGTACCATAAATTTTATGCAGTTTTGTTCTATATGAGATATTTGGAATTATGAGTTCAGTTGCACCTAATTCTTCATATATTTTTTGTTTATTTAATTGATATTGAAAATAAATTTCGACACAAATATCTAAAATTGACTCTATGTATATCCAGAAGGACTTGTTTTTTCCCTATGAACACTCTATTTTGTCTTTCTTTTCCTGCCATATTGGACTTGTTAACTTTTTTTATTCAACGAAAATTAATTAACAAACAAATTAGATGCTCTTTTCAAACACGTATACAGAAATAATTGGTCCCAATATTCTTGATTTCTCTTTCACACAAAGTTGACTTAAAAAACTAAAATACAAAGTTAAGAAATATCAAGATTCATGAACATACGGTAGTTTATGAATATAAAAAGTCCTATTTTTCTGAAAAAAACTATTCAACTTGACAACATGTCACAATAATTTAAAAAATGATGTTAGACAATTGAATAAATTAAAGCTTTGACTTGAACCAATTTGACTGCAATTAATTGTTTAATATATAGTCCTAATAGTTTAATTACATGTACAGTTGTTTTCTCAAATCATGTGTTTATGGATAACAACTAGAGATAATCATAGTACCTTATTTGATTATTATAATTTGCTAGTCTTTATTTCTACAACTTCAAAAACAACCATAAGAAATACAATTATTTGAATGTATAGTTGACTCATATCTTTGATCAAATTGTCATTTGTCGTCATCTAACCATGATTTTAAAATATTTAGCTAAGGTGCACGGAACATTTTGCACTCACACAAAATCTACTGAAATGTTTGATAAATTGAAAAATATTAATAAAATGAGGAATAACGTACCAAGAGATAAATGAGGCAAGAAAGAACGAAGGTCCAATAACGGCCAAGATGAGCATCGGCAACATAAGCACCCAAAATAGGAGTAATCCAAATGGTTCCGACCCAATTCGTTACATTATTTGCGGATTTTACAGTGCCTTCATGTAGCTTTCGGGTCAAGTACAACACCAAATTACTTGATATCCCGTAGTATGCCATCCTCTCAAACACCTCATACACTGCATAGTCAGGTTGACAGAATTAGTGTAAATGTAAATGTAAATGTAAATGGAAAAACATCAATAATTCTCAAAATTAATAGAATAAATAAAATGGAATAAGTTGTGTTCCTTTCTGATTGAGGTCTTAACCCCCTCTCCTACTACTAATATTAAAATATGTATGCTGACGTGTTAACCACATTATTAAATTGTTAATCATGCATGGAGAAACGTAATTAGGGAGTTTTTCTATTATAACCACGATTACCATTAAGCTAATTATTTAGTGCTTGTTGTACTGAAGTTGGATTCTAGGGAAAAGGTCCATTAGTTGACAGACTGTAAGCTTGTTTGTACTCAAATTTCTTACTAATAAAAAAACAAAATTTTGATGTCACATTCTAGAAAAAGATAAAAGCTCATATTTACTTTCTAATTTATCATTAAAAACTCTATATTTATAGTATTTATGAGGGCAATAATAAATGAGTTTACGTAGTAATAAATTGAATTTTGGTCTGTATACATACAGAAATTAAGAATGGTATGGAGAAAAAGGCAATAGGATAGGATGAGTGATTAATATTGAACCTCGTATTTATTATCCTCCCATTATGTGAATTTTTTTTCTATAAAAAGTACGCCGAAAATGATTTGTGAGCTATGGAAAACAACAGTTCGTATTGTGATTCATTATGATGCATGCCTACTGTTAGAACTTAAACCTACCTATGAATATGAAGTTGAATTTCTGTTAATCAAGAATTCTTCCATTTATGCATATACTAATGAAATTAACTCACTATGACTAACTAAGTAAAGCTCCTTACAACAAATATCTAACTTCCTTTTTTTTCTATAAAGAATTACAAGATTTTTGAAAATATATTTTCTAGTCGGTCCAACACATCGAAAAAGCACTAAAAATGAAAAGTATGGTACTTAAAAATTTTGATCCGTCAACTGGATGAGATATATCAAATAATCGGTGACATTTTAGTCAGTCTTGTCTCATAAGCCATAACAATTATGTTCATGTACGGTGTTAGTAGCCCGCCCCATTCATTGGAAAAACAAAAAATATCTCCTATAATTTTTAATAATTAAACCCAACCCAAAATCGGCCAGAAAAACATAACTTTGGTTATGTAGGTGTCTCAATTATACAAAATATGAGAGGAAATGGGGAAGAAGAAAAACAAATGAACAAATTAAAGAAGTTCCAAAATCCGAGGAACCATTAAACAACAAGGATTAAAGAGATTAAGAGGATGAGTAAATTACCAACAATGAAAGCACAAGCTCTCCAACCACCTCGTTTGGATCGAAGAACAGGGTTTCCTTTGAGATCCACTGTTCCATCTTGTGTGTATTCTCCTTCTCTTCTATCTTTCATTTCTGGTTAACTTCAAAGCTAATTGGTTATTTTGTAATATGGTCTTGTACAAAACAAAGCCTCTCTTTATATAGACTTCACCACTTTCCACTTGTCTTTTCTCTCCTTTTCCTATGTCATAACCTACGCAATTTTCAACTACCAGTGGCGTTTTTATGTAAATATGGATTTTGAAGATATTTGGTATTGAACATTATGTATCAATTAAGCTACACTTTAAGTCTGTTTGTGATTTTTTTTCAGAGTATTTAACCTGAAAGTTTCATTCTGAAACTTTTTCTAAAAGCAGTAAATTGTAGTTTTGAAAAAACATTTTTAGCATTTCTCAAATTATCAGTATGAAGGATCCAAACGCTTTCCAAATTCAAAATACGATAATATATGAAAAAGTTGTGAGATCAACTTTCGTAGAAAACATATCTGATAGCAATACTAAACAGGCCCTCTATCGCTCTTATCAGTTGATGTATAATTTATAGTCATTCTTTGTGTTTTATCAAGGGAGTAAAAGTTAAAAAAGGCTACCTTTAGGACTTTTATAAAAAATATTTGGACTCGACGTTCAATTTGAGTTCAACCCATATCAAGATTTGTACTGAAATGCTTTCTTCCTATAAAATAACTTGGTTCCATGTGAAATTTTCTTAGCTTTAGCTATACGGGAGTTGACTTTTAGTGTGAGTGCATAAAATGGGCCAAATGAGGGCCCTAACTTATCAATACATAAGAAAATGTAAATACTTGGAGCAAATTAGTATGTCAAAAGTTGCGACTTGGAATGACAAAAAGCTGGTTTTCCCCAATTTCAAATAAATGGATTTTACGAGTTCACACTCTTGACATTAGGTCTAATCAGCCGGAAATTTATCTAAAGAACCGTACTTTTTACATTTTTCTTTTATTCAAGAATTAATAATTGATAGAGTAACATTTAATTAACATAAAAAGATATTTAATTAATTCTATTTTTTTCTTAACTCGAGAGAATGATGCAAAGAGCCCAGCCTTTTTCAAAAAAATTCCTAAGCGTCTCATACCACTAATTAACAGAAAACAAGATCTAGCAATTAACCATCAATGTTAATTAGCTTTTATATTGTTTTGTAACAAATATGTTGCGACTCAACTCCAAATGTTAAATTAATAAAAAAAAGTGTTATTGTAGCAAAGTTGTGATAGGCACGTTTAGCGTAGTGAGACTCAACTTTAATTTTCATACGAATTTCAGAGATGGTCTACTTATTAGAAAAAACTAGTTATTTCTGTATGTATTAAATGAGATGTTTAATTATTGGTTTGTTAATATACCTTTTATGTTAATCAAGTCAAGAATATCAATTTGTAAAATTCATATTCAATGTATTTCTTATATTGTCAAAGCTGATAAATTCACTTGTTATTTTAAATACATGTCATTTACTGATTTCATGGATTTTATTTTTGAACTCTTTTTATATGGAAGAATGTAATTCAATATAATTCAAAGCAATTACAGTTTTAGTTCTGAGTGAATATATATAAAATTAACTTTTTCTATTTGTCGAAATATCTGTTACATTTAAAAAAGGGAATAGGATAAAAAATATATTTTTTTTAATTTTTAATTTCATCCAACACTTTAAACAAACTTTTTATTCCAAAAACCACATTCCAAACAACTTTTACTTTCAAAAACTACATTCCTCCCTTCATGCGTGGTCTCCTCCACCCTTCTCTCTAATTAATGATGTCATCACTGCATGAGCACTTATTTTTGAATTTTTTTACCTTATTTTGCAATTATCTCAAAAACCGTTAATTTTTTTTATTTGCCGCTTTAGAGTTTTTTTTTCGTCTCATTTTTATCTTCGAAACGCCATCCATTGTCATATACTTTTTCGAAATTTTTTTTTCGATTGCTCATTAACTGGTAACTATCTGGTAGCTATTTGGTAACCAACAAACGAAACTGTAAATTCATAAGAACCGAATACTTTTTCAAATTTTTTTTTCGATTGTTCATTAACTGGTAGCTATATGGTAACCAACGAGCGAAAATGTGAATTCATAAAAAACCGAATACTTTTTCAAATTTTTTTTCGATTGCTCATTAGCTGGTAGCTATCTGGTAACCAACGAGTGAAACTGTGAATTCATAAAAACCGAATACTTTTTTGAATTTTTTTCGATTTACTCATTAAGTGGTAGCTATCTGGTAGCTATTCAGTTAGAGATATTGCATTACAATACCTTGCATTACAATTTTGCATTATATAGCCATGAGTTTCTTGATCTTAACACAAGTATCCGTTTTTCGTTTTCTA
>CAOJBJ011599051.1:0-10473 GCA_948291685.1 Euphorbia celastroides | reverse complement strand
TAAAATCAGAAAGTTCGGGTCACATAATACGAGGCAACCAAACACATTTGCCATTTTTTTCATTTTTTTTTTTTTTTTTTTTTTTTTTTTTTTTTTTTTTGTGACAGTAAAGGTTAATCTCTTGAGGCTGTAAAATGGCTATGTGAAATGTTATAGAGGTACACAGAAATGGGAAAATGCTTTGTGATAGGAAAAACATGTTTGTTGGATATTGATTTTTTCTGTATCTAAAGAGGAGATGAAAAATGTATATATTATAGTATGTGTAATTTTTTGCCCAATGTTGTGAGTTGAGAGCTCTTGTATGTTCAGATTTTCGAACTTTTTCTGAAGTCGGTATTACGAAGTAGGAAGGCTTTAGCTAAGAGCATTGTGCTTTTGAAAAATTGCAACATGTTTTGATAAGCTAGGGGAAAAAATTTGTTCATAATTAGTATACTAGCTAATGAGGGAAATGGACATAGAAATTTATTCTATTTTGAGGTTTCTGATGGCCAAGTTGTAGCCATGTTGGTTTTGGATTAGCTAATGCTCATTGTAAAGATAGGCATTTTCTAACGTAAAAGCATTTTTTTTTTTCTTTTGAATTATCATTGATGATTTATATTTTAAGGAAATTGTTTTCAAATAAATTTTACAAATAAAGAAGTGAACTAAAAATGCAAGCCTTTTCTTGAAACTAGAGCTTATCAGCTTATGAGGTAAAGTGCATGCTTAACACAGTCTTGCTTGTGTGCATCGCATGCATGCTTTTGCTTTGTTATCGTGGTTGTGTGCTTTTATTGTTCAAATTTTTATATATGTGCATTGTAGTTTTTTAACATAATATTGATTCATTAGGCATAAATGAGAAAACTGGTTGTACTAATGCACGATCAACTTCTAAAATGTTGGATAATGATCCTTCATTGACGGCAAAAGGCAAGCAAGGCTCTCGAGATGAGACAACTTATACAAGGAACGGAGTAGCTACTGTGAGGCCAAATTCTGAAGGTTTAGGTAGCTCTATCTCATTGATACCAAATTCCGGGGCTGATAAGAAGGGTCAGAGCAACTCTTCAAAGGATACTGCACTCAAGGTCCAATCAGTTGATACAATGTCAGAGAACTCATCATCATCGGTGCCAAAAGGAAAACATAAAACCATAGATGCTAGCAGCTCATCTTTGGTTGGTAGCGATTTTCATGATCTTACCAATGAAGTGAACTCTATATCCATTTCTGATAAAACTAGAAACTCTAGTAATCTTAATGCTAGTAATCACGCTCACAGTATGTACCTGAGAAATGGATGCTCCCTGTTGAAGCAGATGAGACAGTAACTCAGCTGAATCTTGCAATTGTAAGACCCAATTTTCAGACTGGTTGTTCACGGAATTAGTGTCTTATCCTCTTCATAAATGCGTTATCAATATTAGTTATTGAACTCAAACTATTTTTGCAGGTTGGCCATGTTGATTCTGGGAAATCAACACTGACTGGTAGACTGCTACATCTTCGAGGACGAATAACCCAAAAACAAATGCACAAATATGAAAAGGAGGCCAAGTTACAGGTAACATCACTTAAGAATTTGTGTTTTTATACAAAAGCAACTTGAATCTCCTGGCTTAAGAGGATATCTAATTTGAGCAGGGTAAGGGTTCGTTTGCCTATGCTTGGGCATTGGATGAAAGTCCTGAAGAACGAGAAAGAGGAATTACAATGACCGTGGCGGTTGCTTATTTTGATTCAAAGAAATTTCATGTCGTCGTGCTCGATTCGCCAGGGCATAAAGATTTTGTGCCAAATATGATATCGGGTGCAACGCAAGCTGATGCTGCAATTCTAGTCATAGATGCCTCAACTGGGGCTTTTGAAGCTGGAATGGACAGTAAGAAGGGCCAAACAAGAGAGCATGCTCAGCTCATTAGAAGTTTTGGTGTTGACCAGATTATAGTTGCAATTAACAAAATGGATGCTGTTGGCTACTCCAAGGACAGGTTTGATTTCATCAAGGCAGAACTTATGGCTTTTCTTCGTTCCTGCAGCTTTAGGGATTCGTCAATATCATGGATTCCATTAAGTGTCATGGAAAATCAAAATCTAGTGTCAGCTCCATCTGATGCCCGCTTGTTGTTCTGGTGAGTTCATTACTGTTACTTTGTTTGTTTTGTTGTTCTGGTTAAAGAGTCAATTCAGCCATTAGAGTTTATTTGGCAGGCCATTTTGTCTTAACTGGTTGCTGTCAAATTGGACCTTCAACTTGAGGTTTATGACCAACTGAGCCCAATTAGACGAGTTCCTATTATAAATTGATACATCTTATGGACTAAAGGGTGAAAACTACTAATAGTTTGACTCTCTAATCAATCTTTTTATGAAAAATGGACAGAGATAGTAAATCTAAAGTGAATTAGACTCCCCACTTTTGAAGAATGGATATACAGTAAGTAGTAAGTAAATCTAAAGTGAATTAGACTCCCCACTTCTGAAGAATATCACAGTAACTAGTAAGTCTTGTGGCATGTGTACACAAAGCTAGGTTGCTAAGTATCTCAATTCAAAAGTTTTGAGGGTCTGTTCATTATTTATAATAGATGATCCAGTAATGAGCTTCGTCAAATGCATATGATTTCTCTTATTCATCCGATTTGAACTGCTGCCAGAGTTTTGATAAATGACAATGGTAACTGAACTGCAGGTATAACGGACCATGCCTTTTGGATGCTATTGATAACTTTCAACCTCCTTCAAGAGACTACTCGAAGCCTTTAATCATGCCCATTTGTGATGTCATTAAATTATCTTCAGCTGGACAGGTGTCAGCCTGTGGTAAATTGGAGGCTGGAGCTATCCGACCTGGCTCAAAAGTATGTAATACTGCTCCTTATACATAATTGCTTTATCAATCATATTACAAAAACCACCTAAAACACGTGTTTCAGTGCCTGTAGCTGTTGATTTCTTCAGTATTCCCATCAAATCTTTAGACGCTTAGCACTAGGCTCGATACGTATGGATTGATGCTAGTTATTTGTTATGTGTTCATGTGTGTTGAAAGTGGTTATGTAATGTTGAAAATAGTTCTTAATAATCCTGCTTTCACTGCAGGTACCTTTTTAGTTTTCCTGACCGGGATGATTGTTTACACGACTTGTTTTAGGTTCTACTTTATTGTGAGATTCAGCTGCTTTTTAGTGCTAGCGGCATGGTAACTTATACTGAATTTCGGCCTGATACAATAGACCCCCTATAGTTGACCATAAACGCCCATTTACCCCTTGAACTAGTAAAAGTTCCAATTATCAAGAACTTGGAAAATGTGCACTAGTTTTCCCCCTAAACACCGCACACCAATTTGACTTCTCAAAGATGCAACTTTTCCGATTTTCTCTATCCAATTAGAAGTTGACTAATGGCATTGATTACCTCTAATGTGTGGCTGTTTGATGTTATAGGTTCTGGTTTTGTCATCAGGAGATATAGGGACGGTCCGAACCTTAGAGCGGGACTCCGAGCCTTGTTCCGTTGCTAGAGCCGGTCACAATGTGGCTGTCACTCTAACAGGCATTGATAGCAGCAATGTGATTGCAGGGGGCGTTCTCTGTCACCCCGACTTTCCAGTTGCCATTGCGAAGCACTTGGAACTGAAAGTGCTCGTCTTAGACTTTGCAACCCCGATTCTGGTTGGCTCTCAAGTAAGCCCTGAAATTCATTATCTTACTCAAAAATTCACCGAGTTTTTGCTCCAATTTTTTGAGTAATAACACGATTGAAATTCCTATGGCAGTTGGAATTTCATCTGTACCACGCAAAAGAGGCTGCTAGAGTTTCAAAGATAGTGTCTTTGCTCGATCCAAAAACCGGTGAAGTAACTAAAAAGGCGCCTCGTGTTCTCACCCAGAAGCAACACGCAGTGATTGAGGTATATTGAATCACTTCTCTCAATATTTGGCTCATATAACAGCACGTTGAATCTGATATCTTCCAGTTTTCCCAATTTCAGGTTGTTTTGAATGCGCCAATTTGTGTGGAAGAGTTCTCTAATTGTAAAGCCCTCGGAAGGGTGGCTTTGAGAGTACTAGGAAGAACAATCGCTTTAGGTGTTGTAACCAAGATTATCGAGGACCAAGAGTAATCGGTGCTCGAGATGAGATGTAACGTTTTCTTTTTAAGTCTTAGATCGATGAAGAAAGCGCAACTGTAATCTCTTTGGAGAGTACCGGCTTGCCATTTTTGGTATGGTTGGCAATATAGAATGTGGTGTATTAGGACAAGAATAATTGTACAATAGTAAAGTACATTTGTTGATTATTTTTAGAACATGCTTATTAGCTAAAGCTACGAGTTGCTATTTTTGGTCATTTTTCTATTAGTTCAACAACATCATATTATAGGTAAAAAGAATACATAAATATCATGGAATATGCTTTCTGCAGCCCAGGCAAATTTAAGTCGATGAGATCAAACTTAAATTAACAATAAAATAAAAACTAGCATACATGGCAATTATGATAAAATAAAACACTTTAATCTAATTGTCAACATAATTTAAATTTTTTATGAAATCAATTTTGTTCTCAACATTGTAATTTTAGAGTAATAATATTATAAGGGGGGAAAATGCTAAAAATTGGGTGCATTTGTTCTTATAATATCAATTAAGGGAAAATTATATTTTCTAAGTAAAGCCACAACTGAAAAATTATAATTATTTAGTTATAATTAATTTTGATTATTTCACCAATTGCAACAGAAATAACTACAAAAAAAGTAATTTAAACAGTTATAAGTTTGCACGAAATTGAGGAGTTTGATTCAAAGTAATACTCTAAAAAAGTAAAAGAAACCCACTTGCTGATTTATATATATTCGTCATTTTTCTTAACATTTTTGATTGACCATTAAATTTGTCCTATTTTTGAATTTCTTTTGTGAAAGCAATAAACTTGCACTTTTCGCCATTAGAGAAGAAAAGGAGACGCAATTCCCCTACTGTGACTGTCTTCTCCAATCGATTTCACAACAAAGCTTAACACTTTTCTCTCTTGGGTTCTCCATTTACAATTCCAATTTTTCCCTCTGAGGTGAGAATTTTTTCTATTTTATTTCTCTTTATTTTTCGATCCTTTTTGCGTTCTTCCGTTTTAGGTTGATTTTGTGTGTTTCTCTGTGAAATTATGGCTTTGGGTTTTGAATATTCCTTCCCCTGTGCTGCTAATTTTGGTGGGATTTGATTCTCTCTGATATGGGTATATTGTGGTTAATTTCTTAATTTAGTCGTTGACTTTTCGGTTCCTTTATTAAACATGTTGAGTTTGCTCGGTTTTGTGGCGTTTTAAATGTTGGTTGAAGTAAAGGCTTGAGCTTTATTGATGGATTTTGTGTAGATTGGTAGTATGAATGTGTGAATTGCTAGAGATCATCCAAATAGCTCTGTTGATTGTTGGGATTTCACTTCTATGGAGCTTTTGGCTCCACCAAAATAGTTTAGCTCCGAAGATTGCCTCCGGCCCCAAGTTAATTTTTCCCGAGCAAAGCTTGAGCTTCATTTCTACGTCCTTTGTATCAATATTTGCTTTTAGTTCCTCCAAAACATATCTACAAAAGTCGGCTTTTGTGGTGGAGCAATGTGCTCAACACAGGTGTTTAAGAGTTTCGATTGCTTTGAGTAGGAAAGAACTAGTTTCATGTAAGTTCATCGATCTTTTTGCCTGCCTCTTAAAGCAGGGATTGGTGATCTCATATGAAATTGGCTTTCTGCTCGAAGCAGTAAAAACTGTAGATCATATGCTTGGAGAAAATGACTTCTGCTGATGTGTTTTGGAGGAAGTAAAAGCAAATTATTGACATTGGAGGAAGTAGAAGTGAAAGTCCAGTTTTTTCGGGAAAAGCTAACTTGGAGCTGGAAGCAATTATTAGAATGAAAAAGTTATACTTATTCATATAATTTCATATTGCCATCAGGTGTTTGACTACTTTCCAATGCTGTTTTGCATGTGCAGATATCTATTTGTATGATATAAGAGAGAAGGATTCGCTTTAATTTAATTTGAAGCAACAGCTCCGTAATTCTCGGTATATTGGCTATCACTCTATTGGCCCGATACATTTTGGGGGGCCAAAAGAGGAAGATTAACTGCAATGTGATCATAGATTTTATTGAAAAGTTGATGATGGCACCCGAAAAAGGTCTCGAGGCCTGTAGTTTTAACATGGAAGACATCCAGTTAACCACCAATTGGGACGATGTGGTCTGCCCTATATGCTTAGATATACCCCACAATAGTGTACTTCTTCAATGCTCGTCTTTCCAAAAAGGCTGTCGCCCCTTTGTTTGTGACACCGATCACTTGCACTCCAACTGCTTAGACCGGTTCAAAAACGCCTCGGGTTTGCCATCCCCTTCCACCTCTGATTCCCCTTTATCAGAAAATAAGGAAACCGACACCAATTGTAGACTCTTTTGCCCCTTATGTAGGGGCAACGTCTCTGGATGGGTAGCCATTGACGATGCCCGAAAACATTTTGATGAGAAAAAGCGAAACTGCGAGGAATTACAATGTTCCTTTTCGGGAACTTATGCTGAGCTGTCAGGGCATGCCAAACTCGAGCACCCCCATGCCCGGCCCTCGAAAGTGGACCCCGCAAGGCAACTCGACTGGGAGAATTTCCAGCAGTCGTCAGAGATTATCGACGTTTTGAGCACTATAAATTCTGAAGTGCCTCGGGGTGTGGTGTTGGGGGACTATGTGATAGAGTATGGGGACGATGAAACCGAAGACGAGTTCGAGGATTTCCCGGGGGATGATGGCAACTGGTGGACCTCTTGCATCTTGTACCAGGTTTTTGATAATTTCAGGAACCGGAGAAGGGCGAGAGTGGCGGATACTAGGAGGAGGAACCGGAGATCGAGCTATGATAACTCAAATTCTGATGAGGGTTCTGTGGTGTCGGTGGAGTTTGTTGAGACTGATGATGAGTTCTCGAGGGCTAGTGGTCACTCGAGGGGCAATTCTGCATACCGGAGGTCAATAAGTCTTTATTTGGATATTGTCTTTTTACTTTGGCCAAATAAATATTTCACCCCCCATAAACAGGCCTCTAAAGTTGGGTTTTTCTAGCTCTCACCCCCTAAATGCCACGTGCCATTCTTTGGTTAGAGAGTGCAAAATGACGTCTTTGAGAAGTCAAACCAATTAGAAGCTGACACGTGGCATTAAAGGGCTGAGAGCTAAAAAAAACCAACTTCAGGGGGGCATCGAGGGGGTAGTAGATGATTTGTGGCAACTTTAGGGGGTTAAACTGAACTATGCACTTGTTTTTTTATCTTCTGTGTAATTGATACATGTTTGTCCTTTATTTGACAGTTCCAGAAGGCGCCATTCCCGCTTCTATGATAACTAGGTACGAGTTCCTCAACAAACACGATGTTCTTCGGTTTTTTGCAGATTTGTACTGATTTTTTCAATCCCAATTGTGAATATTTCTGGTTTTTTCAATCCCAATTGTGAATATTTATTGATCAATTGTTCATTTTCGTTGCATGGTTCATAGGTGCTCTTGGCCACTGATGGATTGGAAGAATGCAGTACAGATTTCTGCTGGTGAAATTATGTAGTCTTGACATGTTACAAGATTAGGCCTTGTAAAAGACACATTAGTTCTGCTGTTAGAACTTGTTTTGTATTTCGACTTGCTACATTATTTTTGCCTTTTTAATTTTCGAATTAGGACTCGCTTTGATGATTTGTTTCGTGAATTATATGTGGTTTTTTCTACTGTTCAGATATATATTTTTCCCTTTTGTCGGCACATTGAATATACATTTGTTTGGTGCTGCTACAAAATTGCTTTTAATGTTACATTTTACTTATAAGGAACATTGTCGACAAAGTTTGTAATAATATATTTGTTTGAGATAACTGATATTAAAGAGTTGCAATTTTATTTCAAGAAACGGACGCAATATTCAATATCAGCTTAGTTGGTAAAAATGTTGCGGGATATTAAAAGAGTAAAGCGATGCTCAAATAAAGTAACTCAGTAAAAGCATTGTATTATTTTTAGAATTTTAACCAATCAGGAGAGTCCACGTCATATACTTTAAAAGAAATCCCCTGTTCCTCATTTATCACATAATAACCGCTCCAACCCTCCAACGCACAAACCGAATAAGTTCTCAACTGTTTCTCCCTCAACTCGTTTTCATGGCCTCCACTTCGTCGCCGCGCGACGCCGACGACCGCCGATCCGGCGGCAAGATACTCTGGCCACGGCAGACCGCAGCTCCGAGGACTCCCTACGTCCGTCCCCCTCCCAATTCAGCTCCTCGGAACCCTAATTGGCTCTCCAAACTCGTTTTTTCCCCTACTCGTCTGATTGCTTCCGGCGCAGGGAAAATCCTATCCTCCTTCCGCTCTGACTACTCCTCGTTTTCATCCTCCGATGAGGACTCCAGTTCTGGTAGGTTTACATGAGTTTATGAATGATTCGTATGTGCAATTTAGCTTGACAATGGATGGACTTATATTCGTGATGGTTATATCAATTCGCGACGAATTGAAAGGGGGAGTGAAGTTCTCCAGTTGTTTTATTAGAATTTGAATTGAGAAACGGTAATTTTGTGCTAGTTGATGGGCTTTGCTTATGATGGACGCAAACCCCAATTTTCCCTAATGGAATAGCTCTAGAGATCTATCTCTTCTTTTCTCTGCTGTTCAAGCCAAATGTTTAAGTTAGGAGCTTTCTACAGGAGCCATTAGTTAGTTGATGTTTGCATAGTAGCCAACAGTAATATTTACATACTGTTGCTTTTCTATTTGGAAAATCTTAATAAGAGGAGCAGATTTGAAGGTCGTGGCCTCACAGGAGTCCGTTTCTTTGGTTTTATTTCTTTTCGTAGAGGGTGATTCAGATGATGCCAATGATGATACTGGTGTTTCTTCTCAAGATGCGAACCAGTTGGAGAAGGTAATTTTCAAACCATATTTACATTTGAAGTGTTCTGTCCATGGCTTTCCTCTTAGTTTCAGATGATTTAATGTACGTTAGTGAATCATGAGTATTGGTTCTTCATACTAAAAGAGAAACTCAATGCTTTGTGTGTTATGATGGGTCGACGAATATGTATATGGCACCTTTTTCCTGTAGCAGAGAATGAATGCAAAACCATTTTTCTACCTGTGTCTACTATTGGTTTTTGTGTGTACTATTTTCCGTACAATCATATTCATATTGTTAAGCATATAGAAATAGTGATGTTAATGAAATGCGTGGAGCATTACTGTTACTGCAAAAAAAATAAGGTTTTTGCAACTTCACTGTAGTTTTCTTTTATCAGGTCTTATGAATTTAAAATTTTTATTATCCAATACTTTTAGTTTTGTTAAATATCTCATTTTTGTTTGTGCTTTAATTAGTTTCACTCATTTAGAAAAGAGCCCCAAGCTATAGAGTGGAAGAGTGAGACAAAGCGTGCAATTGAGCGTCTTCTCTTGCAGGAAACTTTCTCAAGGTAATATTATATGGATGCTTATGCATCAGTTTATCAGTGCCTTGTTACAGTCATTTGTAAAGAGTCATATGCTGAGGACTCTTGCTTCAATTACTTGTTTGTTTTGTACATATGTATGACCTAGCAGTAGTTGATCAAATGTGATGAGCTCACAATCAGTTTATCATTGTCTTGTTTCAGTCATTTGTAAAGAGTCATATGGTGAGGACTCTTGCTTCAATTACTTGTTTGTTCTGTACATGTATGACCTAGCAGTAGTTGATCAAATGCTGATGGGCTCACTAGCTTACCTTACATTTGATGATTGTGGTAAGTCGGATGAAAGTAGGGAATATTTTTTGTGACGTAAACTAGTCCCAAATCTTTGATGAGTTCAAGTCTGAAACAAATAGTGCAAATAATCGTTGTTTATTACTTTTTTTCAGACATTGTGTCTGCTACTTGAAACTTGGTTTGACTCTGTATTCTAAACTTGAAATGTGAGCAGGGAAGAATGTGATAGATTAACCCACATCATTCAGTCAAGGGTTGTAGAACCACCTCTGACTAGTGGCATAGATGGGAACAGGACTATCAGCAATGGTATTGATCCTTTAGTTACGTCTCAAAAATAAGAAATGACATTAAGGTTGTCTTCTCTATAAATTTCTTATCTGATGGTTGTACATATTTTCAGATGTTGATAAGTGTGATCTCCACAGTGCAGCTGTGACAGAGGCCAAAAGATGGTTAGAAGTAAAGAAACTTAGATCAAATACAAAACCACAACAGGGATATGGAATGAACTCTGCTGTTTCACCACATGTTAGTTATTATCACTATGATATTTGAGTTCGAACTCTATAGTTTGTCGCTTTTAAAATGTTTGGTGCTTCAGAAGCTTATTTTTAAGTGGGTCTTGCTCTCTGTAATCTGTATTATCATTTATGCATATCATTGTTATCATGTATATTAACTATGCGGGATGTATCTTC
>CAOJBJ011598377.1:0-13387 GCA_948291685.1 Euphorbia celastroides | reverse complement strand
CCCAAAATGACTTCTCCGTTCTCTCCGAACTCCTCAGGGACCCGGCCATCAGGCCGGAAAAGTCTCTCATCTCCGCCTTGGATGCGACCGGAATCCAACCGGAGCCTTCTCTGTTACAGGCGCTATTCGATCACTTCGATTCTTCTCCTAAGCTGCTGCACGCTTTGTTCCTTTGGGCTGAAAGTAAGCCGGAGTTTCAGTCCTCTGCTTCGCTCTTCAATTCTGTGGTTAATGCGCTTGGAAAGGCTAGGGCATTCGATTCTGCTTGGTGTCTGATCCTTGATCGTATTGGTGGAGTCAAGAGGCCGAATTTTGTTTCGATTGATACTTTCGCGGTTCTTATCAGAAGGTACACTCGAGCAGGTATTTGATTCTGAAGTTTTCTTTTCTGAAATGTGTACTCTAGAATTTCTAGTCAGCCATAATAGTTTTGCATTTGACAGGAATGCCTCAACCTGCTATTAGGACTTATGAATATGCTAGCGGTTTAGATTTGTTCTCTGATTCTGATATTAAAATTAGCCTGCTGGAAATTTTGTTGGATTCTCTTTGTAAAGAAGGTCAAGTTATGGTTGCTACAGAATACTTTGACAGAAGAAAGCAACTAAATCCAAGCTGGACTCCATCTGTTAGAATATACAACATATTATTAAATGGATGGTTTCGATCAAGAAAGCTCAAACACGCTGAAAAGCTATGGTTGCAAATGAAGAAGGACAATGTAACTCCAACTGTAGTAACATATGGTACCTTGATAGAAGGTTATTGCAGAATGCGCCGTGTTG
Organism: Euphorbia celastroides; assembly: GCA_948291685.1. NCBI lineage: Eukaryota > Viridiplantae > Streptophyta > Magnoliopsida > Malpighiales > Euphorbiaceae > Euphorbia > Euphorbia celastroides. The sequence continues at coordinate 12,602 of CAOJBJ011598377.1, read as the reverse complement.
AACAGGCAATTGACCTTTTAGATGCAATGAAAAGGGAAGGAATTGAGCCAAATGCAATAACATACAATCCCATTATTGATGCTTTGGCAGAAGCCGGTAGGTTAAAAGAGGCATCAGGGGTGATGGAGTACCTTCTGCAAACCGAATCAGGCCCCACAATTTCCAGATACAATTCCTTGGTAAAGGGTTATTGTCGAGCCAGAGATATCACAGGTGCTAGCGAGATAATCAAGACTATGATTAGTAGGGGATTTATCCCGACCCCTTGGACCTACAATTATTTGTTCAAATATTATTCCAAATTTGGGATGATTGACGAGGGAATGCACCTCTATACAAAGATGATTGAATCTGGATACACCCCGGATCGGCTCACTTACCATCTTTTGTTAAAGATGTTGTGTGAACAGGACAGGTGTGATTTGGCTGTTAGCATAAGCAAGGAAATGAGAGCTAGAGAGTGTGATATGTACTTGGCCACTAGCACTATGTTGATCCATTTGTTCTGAAGAATGCATAGATTTGAGGATGCTTTCATGGAGTTTGAGGACATGTTGAGGAGAGGTATAGTTCCTCAGTATCTCACTTTCAAGAGATTGAGTGATGAGTTAAAGAAACAAGGAAGTACTGAGATGGCAAGGAAACTTAGTGATATGATGGCTTCGGTTCCTCACTCGAAGAACATGCCCAATACATTCAATTTAGAGAGAGATGACTCGTGGCGTGCAAGGAAAACATCTATAATTAAGAAAGCCGAAGCAATGTCTGAAATATTGAAGAGTTGTAATGATCCAAGAGAAGTTGTTAAGCGAAGAAGCTCAGCTAGAAATCCTGTATCGGTTGCTACTCAGTTGATTGAAGATATAAAAAGAAGAGTTGGAAAGGCATGATTGGTAAACTGATTGGTAAGGGAAATAACTATCTTAACGAATTAGATTTCTCATATTTCAGCTGAAACATAACTCAAAATGCAAACTCTGCCACTCTTACTTTATATGAAATGTGTTTTTTTCAACTGGGAACTACTATGCTCTGACATATGCCTTACTCTGTTTTTTGCTTTCTTCACAGTTGCTGAAAGAAATTTTTGGTGAACTTAGAAACTGATTGTACTACACATTAGCTTCATTGGATGAATGAACTTAGTCTATATGTGGATTTTGCCATATGATTGGCGATTCCTAAATCACGTTGCTTCTTGTTGGTTACTTACTTGCCTACTTGAATAGAACACGTGAATAAGTGGTTATTATTCTTTTGTTGAATTTCAAATGTGTCAAAACTAAATTTGTCATTGTTGCCATGAAACAAGGAGTGGCCAGAAAGGTTTGGCAATGATTAGGTACTGATAATTCGATTAACTCAGTTGGGGTTGAATGCAGAAGTATCTAGTTGATTTTGCGGTGAAGGTTCCTGTTGCTCATTTGCTTTTTTTACGATTCACATGCAAGTTATATACGCCAGAACCAATGCTTGAATCCAGAGGGGCAAGAAACAGAAACGATTTACTGCAGAATTCAAACATACTTCTTAGATAACTCATCATTCGTTGGAATTGGCTGTTAAATGAATTGCAAGATTGGCTTCAGTTTTTTTAGTTAGATCTGTTTACAGTCTATTATTCTTAGGTATTGTTCTTTGCACATTCTGTTGAAGATGAATGAAGAGATGCAGAGATGTCAAGAAAGCATAATAGAGAGGCGAACTAATCGATTCAAAAGCATGCAGTGACTCAAAATCAATCAACTCAGAGTAAGCTATAGCTCTGGCAATGGATAGTTCGCACAGCTGTATTTGCGATGATTATCTTTATAAAATTTCCTGTATTTTCTTTTGTAGTGATGTTTCTTATTTTTCAGGTGATGTGCTAAGTGAATATGGGCATCTATGGGGTTTTGACCAGATGGGAAGCTTAGTTGCATTTCTTGCTTTGCTCCTTCCAGATATGACTGCAACCGATAATCGAGACTAATAACAGAGTTTCATGCTCTTATTGACTAAAAGTAATTGAATGGTAGTAAATTGAAATTCATGGACCTTGTTATAGCTGCTAGAGGGAAACATGTCAATACTATTTCAGCTTTTGTTTTCCATGCTCGTCTTATATAGTTATATTGCTAATTTTACTTGCAGTAGTTTTCCTTACTATGGTATTCTACATGTTTTAAGGTTCACTTACCTTGTGTGAATTAACGGTTTGCGGGAAATTGTTAAGTTTAGTTTGTATTTTCTTTTTTTTTAAAAAAAAAAAAAAAATTCAGAGGATATCAAAAGGGAAGATCAATCGAAATTAAGGCCTTATTATTTGCTGTAAAATATTTTGATGAAAACTATTTTCCAGATATTTTTGGTGTGTATTTGACTTATAATATAAGATAAAGAAAATATTTTCCAGTCAACGGAAAATATAGTAGAGAAAACAAAGGAAAATATTTTTCCACAAAAAGCAGAAGAGAATATATTTCTGTAATTTACATTCATCCTACCACTATATTTACATCCACCTCACTATCACTATATCGTTTTTAACTGTATCTTAACTCAAATCTCTACAAATTTAACTCAATTTTTATAAAAGAAATTTGCAGCTTCTCAACATTTCTGCAAATTCAAGAGGGCAATAATGAAATCGAGTAACTTCATTGTTACATTCATTGATTTTTTTGTGCTAAGCGGTCTTTCAATTTTCTTTTTTCTTTTTCTCCCAGTTAGCACCAAAAAATTAATGAAGTTAACAATAAAACTTACCCGAGCTTACCTTTCTCCTTTTGGATTTGTTGAGATGTTGAGGATTTGCTATTTTTTGATGAACTTTGAGTTAAATTTAAAGATATTTGAGTTAAAGTTAATGTTAGAATGGATTGTCTTAAGAGAGAAAGAAGAAAGAAAAAGTTAAAAAAAAACCAAAGGACATAAAATTAAATTGCAGGGGACAGTATTATGTAATATCAAGCATTATTTAGCAATTCAGACGTAAAAATGTTATACAAATATCTATAACATTTATATATAATTCATATAGACATGTTGTAGAGTTATATATCAGATATATTTAAATTATGTATAACTCATAAAATCGCATCTATAGAACTTAAATGAAACACATTTAAGTTAAGGTTTTGAGAAAAAACTTTTTGTCACCTCTATTGCTATTTGTAGTTTGGACAAACTTTTTTTCCCACTTCCCCATCGAGAATTTCTGATTTCCCAATAACTAAAAACCGTTTAATCCTTCCCACAATTCCATCATATACACATTTGTACTTCAAGCAAATTAGTACGGCATTAAAATCATTTTAATTGTAACTTTGAATCATAAAAAAACTTTTAAAATTTATTCACATACGCTATTGCATGTAACCCAAAATTTTGGAACTATAACCAACCACTAAAAATAAAAAGTTAATACTAATAACTTTCTTTCAAGATGTGCGAATTTTGAGAATACAGGACTCGATTCATGGTCATTCGCGAAAACATAGCAAAAACAGTAAAAATCTATTCATATTATGTATTTTTTTTAAAAAAAAAGATTTGCCACGTTCAATTTACAATAACATGAAAAAATCTCATCCCTCCACATATAAATATGGACCAAATCTATGACCTTTCAGATTACAATTTCAATTTTAACTAATAAATTAAAACCTTTGCCACAACAACACAACCTACCAAATTGTGATGATTTTTTTGAAGCATGAAATATAAAATTATGCATTGGGCACTGATAAAGAATGAAGAAGTGTTGTGGGAATAAGATATTGCAATTTCAATGATTAGGAGAAATGGTCCACACAAGAATTTTTGAAGTTTAAAGTGTACAAGCAACAACAATTATTGTATTATTATATAGTAGCTTGTGATCGAGTTATTGATTAATTATTTATAAAGGTGGGTCATTCGACATTAAAGAGTCTAACTAAGGGAAATATCGATTCCTAATCTTGTCTCTTTCTTTCTAACTGTAGATTTATGAGCTATTAAAGGAGATCCTTTCCGAAAACTATAGTCCGATTAAGAAACTATATTTTCACCTTGCAACATTAGCTTAGTCAAGTTATCGGAATATAATTATGAATAATGAATAATGATTATTATAGAGTAATTTGTTACATAATTGTATCTGAAATCTCAAGTTTAACAAAGCATTAAAGAATAAATCATACCGATTAGTGTTAATGACGTTATAATGAATATAAATGCTCTAGTATAATTTCATAAATGGACTAATGCTTAACTTCATTTAGTATCAAATCGATTTGTGTCAGTGGCGTTATAAAAAATAACCAAGTATAACTTCATAAATGGACCATGTTTCAAATTCATATTAGTTTATTCTTATATACACATGTATCACTTCTTAGACTATAAGTTAGTATGCTTTTCATTGTTTAATTCAAAAAACTTTGGGTGTATAAAGATATATTTTATAATAAAAAATGCTATGTAGTGGTACTAATGAAAATTGTAAAACTATAATTGTCAGATTAGAGACTTGAAAATTGTTATTCATTTGGATTGAAATTAATAGATCTGAACTCCTGTGAATATAGAATTACACTATATTGACTAAATAAAAGTTGAAAAAAGTTTATGCTTGTGTCCTACCCACATCCATTTCTACTTAATGCTAAGTTTGTTTTGTTAAATTGATGACTTGTATGTATTCTTAATTTAATAAATATCTCAAACGACTTGAAAGTGATGTATAGCTCTTGTAATCATTGTCCGTTACCAATTTAAGGAAGCAAAGTGAAACGTCTGAAAGTTGAAGATGACAAATGATAAAAACTGCCAACTTTGAGATAATTTTGATGCGTAAATTTTATTAACTTCTTAAATCTTAGGAGACACAACAATGATACGTTTTATTTAAGAACATAACAACCAAATGGCGAAAACACAGAGTGAGAGACATACAAAAAGATCCTAAATCCCCTTTTGCTTTTAAATGCTGTCATTCTCTCTTGCCAGATTCTTTCTTTTCTAAAAAATCGTGTTATTCTCTGCCTATAGCACAAGAGGGGAAAAATAGAGCAGCTATGGAGGAGCAGAAGCATGATTTATCAGTGGAGACAAAGAAGAAATGGGCCAACTGAACCAACAATCCAAACTCTCCAATGCAAAGCCTAGCTTTTGTCTGATTAATACTAATTCCAGTATTTAGCAGCAGAAAAACAGAAGCTAAGGCAATGTTTCACGATTTCTTTGGAATGAAGGCGCAATCGCCGGCAAACAACACTGATAAATCTCCATCCGCCTCTGTCTCCGTCGGCGCCGCCTCTTCTGGCGGTGGTATTCGTGGTCATCCCTCCACCTCCTCTGATATCGCCTCTGGTAAGTTCAATTTTTCTCCTTTACGAAAAAAGGAAAATTTTTTGAGCTCTGATCTTGTTTGTGCTAGTTAAAGCCTACATTTTTAGAGTTAATTAGGAATCCCCTTTTTTCGCTTTTGGAAATTCCTTTGTCTTGTTCTTGTGTTCACTCGATTAGTGGGTGAAATTTTGAGTTTTGGGTTGGGCATGCGGGGGTCCTCTTACTGTCAAAAGGGGGAAAAAGTGATCAGCAATCACTGAATCACCTGTTTAAGTGATGAGCATTCGGGGAAAAGTGATAAATAATGAATAATGGTTTAGTATATGTGAGGTCAGTAATGGGTTTGGTAGCTTTTATATGTTACTGAAATTTGCAGTGAGCTTCAAAGTTAACTCATTCACTGTTCCTTATTTGAGCTTACTTGTGGCTTTATAGTTGACAATCTGTACAGATTACTCGGGTATGTAGTTATTAGCTGACATCTACATATGATTTCTGATCAATTTTCCAGTAGAAAAGCAGGCTGGAAATCATCTGGAGGGTATTCCATTTTATGGCCAGAGAAACGATATGTCGGGTCTAGAGATAAGCAACAGATTAACAGGAAGTAAGCGGAGCAATTCGGATTTGGCTTTCACAGGGTCTACAATGGACAGGGCTCCACAAATCAGCCATAATCCACTTGAGACCCTCCACTTGATGAAGGCCAGCTTTAACTTACCAGTTTCCTGTCATAGCTTGAAAGTTGTTCTGACAAACTTTTCACATAACAACATATTTTGGCCTGTATTTTGATCGTTCATACTAATAAATTGAGAACAACTAAAATCTACAGCTCATTGGATAAGTTTTTAGATGGTGCTTTCAGGGAAAGCAGCTTAGCAATCCCAAACAGGCTCTTAGTCTTCCTTATGAGCTGTTTTTAATCTTGTTCGTGTTTTCTGATTCATATTTAAATTTCAGATGCTCAAGAGTGGAAGCGGGGGGAAATGGGATCGATCGACCCCTCAATATCCGCCTCGTGTGGGCCAGTTTGCAAATATGAACAAATTGAGGGACTTGAATGCAGCCGATCCTTTGGTTGTCTCTCAATCTGCTGCAGATGAAGGATCTAGAACTGGGATTAAAGGCTCTGGGATTTTGAGTTCGATGAATGCACAAACCGAGAAAATTGCATCACCAAATCCTAGGCCTGGGATTCATGGCTTGGAGCCGGAATCTTCGACTCCCTCAAAGTAAATGTCATCTTGTCACTGGTTCTAAGAATATGGGATTGAACTTGATGTTAAATTGTTAACTTTTATGGTAAAATGATTTGGCAGTCGACAGATGACAATATTTTATGGCGGCCAAGCTCACGTTTTTGATGAAGTTCACCCAAACAAGGTTTGCCTCTCTAAACTCACTATCGCCTTTCATTCAAACTTTAAACAAAAGGCAACTTATCAGCGATATTAGCTTTGAGTTTATGATGTGTTGCAGGCAGATGTTATAATGGCGTTGGCTGGATCAAATCGAGGATCCTGGTCAACAACATACTCTACAATCGGGCAAAATGAAGCAAGCATTGCAGCAGCAATTCAACGTGAAATTGGAGGGAGACTACAGGGACATATGAGCAATACAAATCAAGGACTCGGTTCTGGTAATTGTTGAAACCTTGTTTAAGTAAACTCAGTCGAAGATGACTTATATGTTTGGTGTGGTGATATGTAGGAGTTCATCCTGGGAGCATTGAGGAGAAAAGGAAGCAAATTCAGGCGGGAGGAGCAAGTGGTGTAGAGAATACAAGAGAGAGGTAGTTTTAGAGAGGACATATTTGTTGACAAATGTAGACATGTGATATTAGATATTATGCTTATCAAGTTAAATGAATTTATTTGGCTTTCATTATGAACATCCTAAGCACTGTGTTTTATGATAATCAAATTCGGTAATTTGTTTGAAGCATTTCGGTTCGGTTCGATCCGATTGAACCGTATTTGCTCACCCCTGCTCCTAACCTTCCCTGAGTGCCTCGGTGCCTTGCAGCCTTTTTTATTAGTTCGACTTTTTAAATGTTAAGCTACAAGGTAGGGATCTATGTAGTCATTTTCTAAGGTAAAGGCACAACAAGTTTTTATAGGCAAGTTGGGAGACATATTAATGCATTCATCATTTTGGTTACTTTAAATTAAGCATTGAAGTACATGTTACATTTTTAACAAAAATCGTATTCATTGTTAGATTGGATTTAAAATGCAATCACAAATTTCGTTTGTTGAGCTGTTTTTCTACATATGCCTAGTGAACCTAAATGACAAAACTTTACTTAAGTACGGTAAAATGAAAGTACATAAATCAAAATAAATTGACAAATTATACCAATTATATGGAGCGATTTTGACTTTTGCTGCTATATATCCATCCGTAAACTCTGCAGAGAAACAAAAGCTAAACCAGCACACAAAAAGTAGTAGTGCAAGTCGAGGGGATTCCAGTAAACTTCCAGCAACGCAGGAAAATGCAAGGATTTAACTTCAGGTTATACAATTCCTTTGTTACGGTTGGAAATTTCATTTTGAAGTCTCTCATTTCTTGCACATTGTTCCTGCAAATTCACAGATACGTTTTACAAGTTCACCACTTGTTAAGAACCCTATATATTCCTGCTACAAATGCTCTTATTGGTTTTCGACTTCAAAATTAAATTTGTTGCTCTGATGTTCGATGAATTTATTCTACATTTCCAATACTAAGTAATCATCAGAGCTAACTAAGGTTTAGCATTAAAAAGCACATCGACCATCATAAGGTCTCTACTGTAAAACAAAAGTCGATGTGACAAAAAGTCATGCCGAGATGGAATAGCCCCTAAGATTGCATTCAAAGTAATACCTGGAAAGCTTTTAAGAGAGAATAACAGCGCCTTTGCTCTGCCATTGATGCAGCATATCTCTTCTTTAGAGCATCACAACCCTTCTGTTCTTCCTCCAGCCCAACTTCAACTTTTTGCAGCTTCTGCAAAAAGAATTCAGCAGAAATTAACCCATCCGGCACTCGAAAACAAGCCATACAAAACGTAACAAGATTATATTCTTTATGAAAGTTAGTCACAAATCCAAGGTATTTGTACCTCTAATATGAATGGCATACACATACAACAGACAAGAACAAACCGAAAAGGATCTAACTTTAGTGTAGCTCCATATAGCTGCACATGTTACTGATTTGTGTATGGAAATTCAGTCTACTCTTGCTTAATCATCTCAAAAGAAAGGTAGGCAGACCAAACAAAAACTGATAGAAAAATGTGATTCGATGGAGTATTAATCATATATATCTTTCGTTCTCTACAGTTTCAAAATGTATTCTTAAGGTTACTAGCTCACATAACATAACCCCCATGGCTATACTTTGGAAGAATTAGCCATTCACACTTTAATTCAGTATCAATCCATCCAAAGGATGCATATGCCATGAACACTATACCTGTTAAACATAACCTATATTACAGACATAAATAAAAGGAAATAAAACAAACGCAAATATAAACACAACATATCGTAGAGTAGAAAAATAGTTTAAAAACTCCAATTGACAACAGGAATACAAAGATAAAGGGACTGAGTCAAGACTCAAATCCCCCCAAAAGATGAATTTCCCTGATAGTCTACTCAACTCACAAGAGAAAAGCCAAACTCTCAACAAATCCAAGCAAAGCATAATTCGGGACATTCCCTTCTTCTCTCCCTGTCTTCCAGTATATATAGGCAACAAGCTTTTTTTTTCTCTGGTAACTAACCTCAGCTACATTTCTCCATACTGCCATTTGCATTTAATAGTGTATTCTCCATCATGAGGCATGAAAACAGAAGTAGTATATGAAATGGAAGAAACATTGCTATTCACTTCAATTTTCAGACATTTTAAAAAGTAGTAAAGAATACAAAAGCCAAACCAATAATCTGGAATCTGTCAATAAAGAATGTTCATCTAGTCAAACATGTCCATGTATATGAAATAAAACATAGTCCTATCAGCGTGCTGTGGGCATCTTTATCATGGCTGGCCACAATTCACATTAATATCAGAGAGTTCAATTGTTAATGTAAAAGAAATAAGTTAATGTCGATGGATGTCTAGCCCACTCAGATTGTTTTGGGTAAAGATAATTATCTCAGTTAACATTGATTCAGCTAACATCCTGCACAATAGAAGCTGATAATTACCTGCTGACTGCCCTTTACAATTGCATCCATGGAATCGATAAGCTTCATCCGACCATCGCTACTTGTAATTGCATTCTGAAACTGTAAAAAATAACAGCAAAGTTTAATTTCATTGGGAAGCTAGTGATGAGTGTATTCAAATGCACATTCAAAGTGAGGGTCACAGACAATGATCAGTATCCACGACACCATCTCCATAAGAATTGGAAATTTGCGCAACTCAAGAGATGCAGCACCAATTTATGTTAATCCAATAATATCGTTCCATAATAACACAATCAGATTATAGCCCAAAAATTTCACCATTGCGGTTACAGTTCCAACTTCCAAGACAATAAGGAGCAAATATCAAAAAGTAAATTACCAAAAAGGAATTATCAATCATGCTCAAGTGGGATACAGACATCATCCTACTTGATTATAGCTATACCTGTGAATTTATTGAGTTTAACAATGAAGTTTCCTTCAGCATCATTTCTTTAATCTCTAGAAGAGCATTATAAGTGGCATAATATTTGCGGGTTTGACAATGCTTTTCCTGAGAATACAGTATAGTGTCAATGAGAACACAAACAATGATATATGGAGACTTTCTACAAAATGCTGAAGAGCAGCACATAACATTGCATATTGGACCTGGATGTGAGCATTCAACTCTGACAATCTGCGTTCATACCTGAACAATTGAAGCACCTGATCAAAATCTCAAATCATAAGCCTGAATGAGAATACTACGTAGTATAATCCCTTGGTCAACATTTCATTTCAAACTCTAGGCTTAAATGGAGCTAACCCATAATAAAAAAAAATTCGGATTACATGGTGTCCAATGTTCTTCCCTATGAGTGAAAAATTACTACAGTGTCTTTGGATTTTGAGAAGCAACTGCAATCATAAATTGTGTTTTCAAGCATTTTGAGATGAAAGTAGATAACATTGTCTTTAAGCAACCACTCAGAAAGTAGAGAATCAAGCAACTGATTTTGAACGTATAAATAAGAAGGCAACCCAAAACATTATACAGCAAGAGAACGTGGTAGGTAAGATTGCAAGGGACTTGATCAGCATGGATCATAACTGAATTAAAACCTAGTGTATTTATATGTTTGAACACGAGTAGACCCGGAAGTTGAAAGCGAAATATGTGGTTATGACATTGTCATATGACCAAGTACCTTAACAGCAACCAATAGATTTACCACTATTTATCTTCTATTGATTAAATTACACTCGTCAACTGACACTTAACAAGGAAAACAAAAAATGAAAATGCTTTCCATGAAAGGTCGACCAGAACAAAACTGCAACTTCATTCAAGTTCATAAAGTTGTACCGTATATGATGCATGAAAGTTTAATAAGCTGGGGAACAAATTGATGAAATTGCAAGTAACATACTGGATAAGTTCAGACTGAGTTGGAATGTTATCAATCTGCAGCTTGACTGAAAGTACTTCCCTTAGCTTGCCAGCTAAATCCTACAAAAAATACATTGCCGATATTATCATCACAAATCTACAACAAACCAAGGAAACAAGAACAAGTGCGTTAAAACCTTCTTTGATGAATCCAATTTGTCCAATGCAGAACCCAATAAATTCTCAAGATCCTCTGATAGGGTCTGATCGTCCCAGGAAGCAGCTATTTTACCCTCCAATTGATTGACTTCAGCTTCCAATTGAGTGCGTTTTGCTTCATAATTAGTTCGACAAATAGATTCCTCCCTTTCGACAGCCTTCGAAACCAAAAGAGCAATAAGAACAGCAAATCGGAAGAAAAATAAACTACCTAAAAAACTGGTGAGTTGAGCACCTTCAATGACTGTAAAAGTGGAAGCAATTTCTTCACTGCCGCATCAGCGCTTTCGTCTTTCTCAATTCTTTCACGCAATTGTTGGATTTTTTCCAAGAGATCTGATTTTCTTTCATTCTAAGCAACACCAAACGAATTACAACGGACAGAAAACAAAAACGAACGGCTGAAACCTAATGATCTGTAAAATCATCAAAAGAAATGACAAGAGTACAAAGTGCAAACCTCCTTATCCAAATCGGACTTCAATTTCTCAACAGAAGCTCTTGCACAGTAGAGCCCGTTCTCTTCCTCATCGTTTGGGTGTTCATCTAGCTTGCCCTGCGATTCGAACTGTGCCAACGCCATTACAATGTCAACCTTCTCGAATCGCAACGGGTAACTGTCATCGACGCATTCCCAATATGAAGAAATACAATCTAAACGACATCGTTTCGAGTTGTTATGGCTTATGCTCACGCTGACCATAGAACTGGAAAAACCGAGTTTTAATTGGTATTTGGTTAAATCCAATGTTTCAGAAAACTTTAGACTAGTCAGGGGGCCAAAGGCTTCAGGCAGTTAGGTGTTAATTTGACAGTACCTAGAGAAAAATATTAAAAACTATAATTTAATTATATTTCTGATAAATATTTAATTATCAGATAAAACTTTCATTGACAACCTCAAAGATAGTAGCCGATAAACCTGCCAAACAAGAACATGGACCTGAAAATCGGGTGAGTTTGGGCTTACCGAGTGATTTTTAAGCTCGGTGCATAGGCTCGTATTTTCATACATCATTTCATTAAATAAAAATAAAAAATATGAATTAATTAATGCAATTTAGATCAGTTTATGACGATATAATGAAGCAAATTGTGGCAAGAAATGATCTGATTAGGTGGAGAAAAGAAGCACCGCTCAATTCCATTAAGTTGGATGGAAAAGACCATTTTAAGTGGGTTCTCTTAACTTGTTATTTTAATCACTCAAGGTCACGTGGAATTCATCTACTGGAGCTGCTCAAACTTGTTTTGGAGCCAAAAGAACGTGATTGGATGAAAGGAGAGGCACCACAAGGTCAAATGGGCCAACTTTCTCTTAACCAATGGCAAGTGGACGTGATTTCTTTCTTAGCAAGGGAGCTGCACTTGGGAAGACAGCTCCTACTCCCTTATCTTGTATTTATTTATCAAGCAAGTAGCTTAGCCATTAGTTTTACCATTTTATCCTTTTACTTACTATAAAAGGATTGCATTTTGTATTAAATCCATATCATTTT
>CAOJBJ011598133.1:0-10602 GCA_948291685.1 Euphorbia celastroides | reverse complement strand
ATTCCCAATCCGAATGCGGATTCCATAATATCTGTTACTTCACCACCAGATAGAGTAAGAGCGGTAATTCCTCCATCAGCGGTTACGTTAACAACCGATTCTGTAATAGCACCAGCGGCGAGTCAAGCAGCTTTTTCTTTCCCGTGTTAGGAGGCGCTATATAGGTACCAATAAGTCTATTGTCTTGTAACTTAGTACACGGAACACTAACAGAATCTCTTGCATTGGGCAGGTGAACCTGGCTACACAACAACTCTTAGAGGATCTAGTTCCACACCAATCTGCTTATATATAAAGCGTACCTACGATTGCTTGCTGGATTGCCCTCTTTTTAGCTACTTACTCGGGAACTAGCTTCGCACCTCACCCCGAGAACTCAAAGGTGCGTAGCTTGTTCCACAATTAAACGGTTCTGCGTGTATCAATACCACCAACTCAGGGTTGAAAGAAAGTTGCTAAATCGCCTGTATAACAGATCTACGAATAGCCAACGCCTCTAACAACGAAGGGGGTTAGGGCGGTTCCTTAGGCACCTTCACATCTACATCTACTTATAACAAGCACGTACACACAAGCAAGCTTTAATCCTGTTATTTTAACTGAGAATGCCGTTTCTTATAGCATTTTTTAACGTTTTTAACGGCAGCTACACATTGGTCGAGACTCACACGACAGTCGATACTCAGGATTTCGTTTAGCTAAGTGGCCTGTAGATTTAAAGCTCACCCTAATTTAACATCTGCCTGAACTCCCGATCTACTTTTAAATAAACAAAAAACTTCTCTAGCTAGATTAGAAGATTAGTATATGAATTCCCAGGTGACTTTCTTTCCCAAAGCCCCGCATGAGCAAGCCAAGCTACTTATGCCAAGCAGTTAACTTCGAGACAACTAAGGGCTAACTTCGAGCTAGAACTAATGGATTAGCATTAAGGGTAAGTTCCCCCGGGGCGATTTCTTTCCAATGCAAGCTGGCTAAACAGAGTTGCCTTCCACACGTGCACTGAAACCAGAGTCTGCTACTCGCCTTAGGCCGGAGTCGGATAGGACTTTGCCTCAGTTACATAAAGATGTTCCCTGTGCATGTGCAAACTAAGAAATCTCGGAGTTCTTTATAAAAGAAAGAAAAGCGAGCAGAGAATTCGGCATCATACCGGTTAGCTGAGCCTGCCTCACATCAAGGAAGAGCTTTGACCCTTGCCTAGAACCCTCACGGCCTTCCCGCTTGATATCCCGTTTTCTTTATTAAGAGCAATCCGATTAGCTACAAGGCTTTCGCTTCCTCGAGGATGTAGGACTTACTACGAGTAGTTGCGGTGGGCATGAAGCAGAACATCGGAATGGAACTAGCCCAGCTTTTCTATCTCCATCCCTTCCAGTACTGAGTGATTTATTGCAGCAATAAGTTGCTGACTTGCTAGCACGAGCTAAGAATGACTTCTTAGCAGGTTTGAGAACCCTGACTCTAACTACTTGCTAACTGAGAATTCCTTCTATAAAATCTCAGATCCCTGGCCAAGCTGGATTAGCTAGCACTGGGGACTGAAAAAGATCACTATAACGAGCGTGACTCTAGCACCTTCCTCCCCGATCTTTCTTCTGTCCCAGCCGTTAGGTTAGGTCTCCGGGACTAGGTGAGGAAACGTCTCTTGGAGAGTAGAGATTTCCCACCCCAGCCAGCAGGGATTTGACATTGAGGATGTCGCTCTTAATCCTGGGCTACGGCCGGGGAAGATTCAAGAACCGAATCTGAGAGATTCTTAGCGGAGGGCGTGAATTGATCTGTTTGTTCTAAGGCTTATAGTCCTTTGTGACTACTTTATTCGTTATTGTCGAGCGACGTAGTACCTCTTCTTTCACGAAAGCCGGCAACTGTTGGCAGACCCCTTCCTTACTAGGATCAACTAAAGCACCAGCAAGTGATTCGAAAAGTGCTCTTCTTTCCCTTCGCTTAACGGCAGTAATAAAGATTTTATTCAACCGATTGAAGATCGAAAGAAGACAAGAAGCATCTTCTTCGGTTAGTTAAAAGCTTCTTATTCTTTAGTTTATTGGCTATCCACTTCTCATAGTGTAGTCATCCTCTTTTTTCTGCTTCTTATTCTTTAGTCATCTTCTTTTTTCCTGCTTCTTATTCTGAAAGAAGATCCAGGGAGAAAATGCCTTTTTATTCTTATGGCCATCAATTGGCTGGCAGCCGCTCCCACAAAACAATGTTTACTAGGCAATTTGGCCACATTCAATCCATTCATTTTACCTTTTATATCACACCCTCAACCAGCCATGGCACTCTAGATCACTTAAGGGGCTGGACCCACTCATTCGAGCACGCGATGTGTATTACAATGACCTTCAGTCGACTAAGAAGGTGCATCATATTCGCTGGAAGCCAGCCTCTCTTGCCTACCCCTAAGTCCTGTCTGCAGTAGCTGCTTCGCTTCTATTATAGATGACCGAAGAGCGGACTTATTTCCAACAAACAGAGGAAGTGTCGATTCGAACAGAGAGATATGTCGGAATTAGCTATTGGGAAAGAAAGAAGGGCAGGGCTTCCATAATTAAACCAATGTGGGAGCTACTTATAATAAATTCAAAAACCTTGAGATGAAGAAGGGAAAGCGTAAGTGAACTCGATCCAGTGGAACGGTTCAGTCCTTGCAGATCTTGACTCGCTCACTTCCAGAGTAGAATACCTAGCTATCAGGAACGGAGAAAGCTCAAGCGAAGCGAGAAGAAGAAAGGCTCGACCGATAGAGTTAGGAAGTTGACTTAGTAAGAAATTCCTTAGTTGCAGCCTATCTTGCTGCTAATATAGAGGGAATGCATTTATCAGTCTTAGTGTACTTAGCTCGAGTTCAGTTCAACCGGGCTAAGGCGCGATTATGATTTCGGTTACGACGTCCTTCTTTCATTTCTTCACCGCTGAAGCACCTGGAGTGAGGCAGTTAGTTTATTCACTGAGTTAGGAGTGAAACTCCGCTGTAATAAGGGGATGGATCGGAATCTCGTTCAGAGTGAGGAGTCAATGAGGGTTTACTTGCGCTTGTGGTTCTATTGATAGGTTTTTTTGTTTGCAATGGGCTTTCGTCTCAGGCTCAGGTTTCAGTCTCCGGCGAAGTAGGGTTAGATCAGATCAGTCACTATTTTGTTTTTAGGGGATTTCCATACCTTGTGTTCCAGACAATAAGTTTAACCATTAGGCTCAAATAGGAATTCCAGCTCCTCAATACCAACACTGAGGTTACCTTAAATACCCTTCTTTCCCTTCTTCTGCAGCTGGTGAATGTTCCTCGTTATAGCCCAGCCCATAGCTTGATCTGCTGCAGCTCTTAATTTCTTTGGAGAAAGATGATGTACACTGTCAGTTGAAGTCTTCTCTCCTTTGCTGCTTTTGAACTCCATTCACCCTCCTAGTTCTCAGCTCGTTCAGTAGTGAACCCATGAAGTTGAAGTTAAGAGTTGTCCTCCGTTCCTTTACCGTACCGCCCTGTCATCATAAGACTCTGTGGCCATCCATCTTTTGACAGGCGCTGCTTCACCAATTCTATTTCTATTGCTTTCTCTCTTTTCTATTTTAGGCCTTGCCTTCTTTGATGCATGCTGCCGTCAATAGCCAAACTGGCCAAGATCCACCGTTATGATATCTCCAGCGTGTGCTTCCAAAGAACACATCCAGTTACAATTATTACAATGCGCCACTAATGCCTGGGATATGTTCAGAGACATCTCCCCTAATTAAAAGTCTGACCAGCGCTCCTCAATGAAATCAATCAATGCCGTTGCTTATGCAGGTGTAGCTAGACAGCTCAAGATGGCAATGCAGTTTCCCACTATGGACCACCTGCAGTCCATGCGAGCTGGGCTGACATTGCCAATCAAATCCCCTGCTCGCAGTGGCATGAATTCAAAGACCCAATCTTGATCTGGTTTTGATTTGACATTTCACTTTTTCACAGCAGTGTGAGAGTACTCCTCAGTCTTGTAACGTTGAATGTTATTCAGCGGGGTGAAGTAAAGCCAGTACAGTAAGAAGTTTTGATGTGAAAACTTAGAGCAGTGATGCGCTTGTCAATCTGCTCCATCAATTCCTTGCCACCACGCTCTCATCTGCCTTGCGCACCTCAAGGCAAAATAGGGCCTTGATCTCGATGGGATAGCAATCTATTCCCATCCGCACATAGAAGTGTTGGGTTGGGAATGTGTCAAAACCATCATCAAAGACAGGAAAAGGTATTCGTATGTAAGCAAGAAGTCAAGCTACAAACATCTCTTAGTTCCCGGTCACATCAGTCCTGCTATGCTAGGGGAAATCTCTGACTTTGCAGGTCAGAATCTCCTCTCTTCTAGCCTTTGTGCCATCCCCGCTGGGGTCCACTGGCTTGCTTTTAAAGCTCTTTCGGGTAGTTATCTTTCTAGTCTTAGAAGCTTTAGACAAAGACATAGAATTTCATCTTATCCCGCTCCGATTGAATCTATTCTCGTATCCTCACCGACCAGGCTTCACATCCTATTCCCAGATCTTACCCACCATAAGTCGGACTGAATACAAGGAAGAAATGACATAAACATAAATAAGAAGAGAAATCCGCTATAGTGGAGGCAAAGCAGGAGCTTTCCATAAAATAACTATTACACAAGAAACTGTTATACACTCTTCCCTTGTCCCAGCCCTGCCCAATGCACTGAACACCAACCTACTCTACATTGAACTACACCTCTTGATAATTGACTGAAGCTCTCCATTGATTTTCTATTTCATTTTTGAACCCAAAAAGAGACTTGGATGCCTAGTTGTTCTACCAACCCAGTCCACTACAGTGTCTGCATTCCTAGATAGAAAACATACTGAAATGCCAGGGAAACGTGGGAGCATATGGCAAACATCCCCTATGAATATGATGCTATCGATTTTACCACATAGCATTAGCAGCCTCTCCAATCCTGACAGCATTCACTGCATTGAGACCCGAGGGATCTACCATCCACCAATATCCCAACATCATTCCTGCATACAATACCAATCTCTGCTACCAATGAATTCTCTGTAAACGAAACATCATAGTGAAATCCTTTTCGTATCTCCAACAACAGAATCATGGACACGATTTCGTATCTGTGTCTTCCTTTATTCTTTACGGCTTAGCCCTTTGTGGCCTTCCTTGCTGTAACCCTTCGTCGCTTGGCTTAAGGCCCTTCCTGCGATGGGAGAGGAAGCTACTAGTACTATCTATATCGACTGGCCCATAAAACATATATGAAAGAACCGGCTTTGGCTTGCTTTCCCAGTAAAGACCTGCTCCTTATTGTGCGACCCCCCTTCCTTGGCTTCGAACTACCCGCCTTGCTTCCGCTTCTCTGACTCTAGAAATTACCGCCCTTCTCTTTTATAGAAAACAAAACTCTTTAAACCTTAGCGGTCTCAACTCAACCAGTAAACTCGTAAACACCAGATCTGACTTCCCGCGATTCTCTTTCCTCCTTTCAAGTCAAATCTATCCCGGCTTTCTTCTGTCCTTACTTCGATGTTTAAAAAAGCGAGTGGCTTACGATTACTAGCCCTTTGCGGCCTTTCTCTTTGCTAGGCAGTTAGCCCTCAAACGACTATTTTAGTCTTTTCTTTTGACTTTGCATGTCTCCAATTCTGTGATGTTGAACCCTTTCACTCCATAGAATGAGAAAGACAATCCCCCTTTCTCTTGAATTTATGCTTAAGTGGCCGAGCTTACTTTCAGTTTGGCCAGGGCCTGTTGATGAATAGGTAAATCGTTTCAGTTTTCTATACTTAGCAACTTAACCCTTGGTTCCTTATTTCCATAAGTGTAGGAAGGTCTTTCTTTAAATAGGAACCCGGGATAAACATAGTATCTTCTGTCCATATGCCTTAAACGGTATGCCCCATTAGGCAAAACTTCTCTGACTTGAAATGGACCTGGTAAGATAGCGCCATATGCCAACTAGCGTATCAATGGGCTATTCAATACAAGTAGTTAGACTCCCTCTAAGGTCTACTTAGTCTTGCATGGACTTTTGCTGTAACAGAACTAGAGGTGCAGTAGAAGCCCTATTTTAAACTTCCCCTGAGATTGAGATGGAACCTCTTCTAGGGAGGGAAAACCTCACCATTTTTACATTCGATAGATATCAGAAGAGAATGCTGCATGGATACCGAAATCGACTAAAAAAGAGAAATAGGAGAATAGGAGGAAAAAGCAACTGAGAGACTAGGAGAGAGAGACTTGCGCTAACACTATGGATGTAGCTCAAGGTAGAATGGTTATGGTTCGAATCTGTCCTTCCTACCCAGTGTTAAAAGGATCCATTAGGGAGAAGGAGAAGGGAATCTATGTTAAAGTACTGCGTTTAGTCATGAGTAATATATAGCTTTCGTTCTTTCTTTGGAGGGGGTGCCATAATGTCTTCCTGTCCCATGTGTGAAGGTTAGGAAACCTAGTCGAATCCTTTTCTCCAATATAAGAGAAGCCCTCAAACATGAATTCCTGAGATATGGACTATGTTAGGGGTTTCTTGCCATAAGATAAGGTCTTTTCCGCGTAACATGCTGAGTCTATTCTCACTATCTTTAGCCATGTGGAGTACTTTCTTCTATGACTGATGTAACTAGAATCACATGTGCTAATACATATGAAAGCGACTAGCTGCAACCCAAGCCAGTGTCTAATCATGCTTCCTAAAAGTCATAGCTATAGGATGATTGTCCTAAGACAGGAGATATAGAGAGAATCCAACCTAGCATATAGATTCGATGCTTATAGCCCTTTCTTTATGAAAAAGAAATATCGAATACACAACTCTAGCCTCTTTATCTTAGGACCAATCTAAGAGCTCAAAAAGTCTAACAATGGACAGCATTTCTCATCCTTCCACTACAACCCTTACTACTGGGACCCACCTAGTGAAGAAAGGTAAGAGCATTCCCTTTAGGAATTCCTAGCATTAATGAGTTTACAAGATAAGTCCTTTCTTTTTCTTCTCTAACTCACTCTGGAATGGGGATTAGCTACTTCACTCAAATGACTCATCATTACATTAGGAAGACCAGATGCTAGAGATTTCGTAGTGAGTCAACCAAAGATTGGTGATAAGACTAGTTCGGTGCAGGAGAGACAGACTACTACCATCTCTATAGTCTATAGAAAGCAAGTTAAGGCATAAAGACACAAAGACAGACTCGTACTGGCTTTATATTATCTTTCCTATTCATTCTTCTAGAAAAGTATTGACAAGTACTTTCCAATCTCTATGAAATATCGGGAAAGTCCGCCTAGCATTTACTGATTCCTCTTACCTTTTTTACATAAGCCCATTCAGAGGACAGCTTTCACACAACTTTGACTATAATAGGAAACTCCTTACTGATGCTTCCTTAGCTCTCATCCTATATAAAGGTGGATGATGTGAAGAAAACTAACCCATCGAGTACACATTGCATAATCTATCTATTCCGAAATAGCATATTGAAAGTAGGATTACAAACAACTACTAATTAGCGACTACTCTCTACCTTCTTCCCTTAGTTAGTGGAAAGATGGATTCTTTCTCTTAGTCCTGATCCTGATACTACTAGTTAGAGTCCTAAGGTTCTTTCACTTTCATCCATTCTTACTAGTATCAAATTCGTTGTACTAATCGAATACAGTAGGATTTATAGCGCTATAGCCCTTCTACTCGCACTAACAAACACTACTACTTATGCTGTACCTAAGATCACCCGTATCTCGGGCTAGTAAACCAAAGAGATGAGCACACCGAACCTATGGAGAAGAAAGTATATCCGTAGCTAATTGAATTAAACTTATCTATTGATTCGTTAGACAGCAGGAGTTCAAAAAACTAGATTGAGAGGAAAAGCTCCTGAAAGCTTTTTGAGATATGTTTTATCTTCCTACTTCTACATTCTTTACCTAGGAATTCCGGTTTTTTCGATTGAATCTAAAGAGATTTTCATTAGCCTTCTTTCCATTTCTTGATCAGAATGGGGGTTTCAAATAGAGAGTCCACATTATAAAGTAGTAATCCATCTCAACCCGCCCCAGGAATTTTCTAAGTCGACCAAGGATATTCCGTTGGAGAAAAGAAGTTCAAAGATGTTTAGAACTCCGTTGAGGGACTAGTTCAGAGAGCTCAAGGAGAAGAGATATTGATTGGCTTCTTTAGAGTATCTGATTTGAGCTCCCTCTACCTGAGAGTGGCTTTTGCCTTTTAAAAAAGATATTTTAAACTTTTTTGTCTAGAAAGATAATGCCTTCTATAATAACAAATACATAATCGAAAGGAAAAAATACATGAGAGCAAGTGAGAACTCAAGAATGTTCTTGCTCCTCAAGAAAGACAAGACGGCAGGGAACTAAGGTGATGGCTTTCCACCTACCTATCATACAATCTATACTTTGAGACCTGATGAATGAAGGGCGGGCTCACTCCTCTCCTAAGCCTTTAGCCCCGCTTGCCTCCTTTTCACTAATGGCATACAAAGCGAAAGTACCTTTTTTCTTCTTTCTTTCGCTGCGGCTTAGGTACCCTTCCCTCTGGTCCAAGGGTAGCGTCGGGTCTGACCCACCATTAGCCTGGTGTCGCTTTGGTAGTCCAACCGGCTATCAGGGCAAGGAACTATTAGCTCAAACTAACTTGTTATCTAACCGCCCTGCAAGCAGTGGCACTCTTCAAGGCTATATAATCTCCATTTTCCCTATTGATTCGAACTAGGAATACCAGAAGAGAGTTAAGCAAGGCTTGAAAGCTTGAACCCGGTCTGGGAATTGGCAAAGAGGTTTTGGCTAAGACATTGCTTCGGTTTACCTTGACTTTGGTTCGGTTTACCTTGACTTTGGTTCGGTTGACATAACCGATCTTGGTGGGTTGGGCATTAGGAGTCTATTTCTTGAGATTTGGTAATCTAGCTAGGGTTCCCGGGAGTCAACTAGGGTCTTCTTTGCTTTGAGTGCTTGTTCTTGAGCTACCTCCGTAAGACTTCTGTCTTAGGAGTTTATTGGAAAACCTTTTATTTATAAGTCTTCTTTAGTCTCTGTACATGCTTAAGAGATAATATCCCCACAGCTAGGGTCTATACTAGGTACGGGCATCGGTAGCTCTATAGTTAGTAGTAAAAAGGAAAGATAAGTTCGGCTTGGCTTTACTGGCTTAAAGAGCCTTGTTATTGTTATTATTACTACCTTCTCGCTTCTCCTTCACTTTATAAACCCTCTCTTTTTACCAGCACTATGAACTCTATGTACCTACACACATAAAGCTGCATGGGACATTTTTGCTACTCGTTTTCCTAGAAAAAAACGGATAACTCTCGGAGTATCTCAAAAGAGTACATGCTGCAAAAGAAGAGTGTTTCGACGTGGCAACAACCAGATCGAAGGGAGCGGAATCCGGTTCCGTGGTAATGGGATATCAAAAAGAGGGGAATCGCCTGCTAGTGCTAGATGCGCTGCTAAGGAAAGCAGATCGTTATATTCTTTTACTACCGAAACATCTAATAGGAGCTTTGAAGCTAACTCAACTAATAGGGTAAAGAAATTTTTAAGCTTTTCGGTAGCGAGAGGAAAAGGAAAGCCATTCAGCCGAGCACTGGGCTTAAGGATAGGGCGGGGAACTCAGTATGGTCTGAGGATCTGGGACAGATCGAAGGACATACCCAGGGAATTGACCCTTTCAAATGAATTAGGCCTTTAGAGCTGCTTCCTAACAGCTTTCCAACATCATCTTTCTCGCTTTCCTTTCCAAAGCAAAGGTAAACGACTAACTAAGCAAAGCACTACCAGTACCACCTAGCGTAAGAGTTAACAGTCAATCCTATCCTAAAGTACTATTATTTCTAAAGCATTCTTCTACACGTCAAAGAGCAGGCAAGGCAGGGAAGAATAAGCAGCAGAAAGGGCTTCAAGTCAGCCTGACCGAAAGCAAAGGGGCCGTGTAAGCATAGCATTCAAGGTTCAATCGGCCTATGCTCTTTTCCACTCCTGTACTGTACTTACGGGATTTCAAGCATGATTACAGTTGCGTGTAAGCAATATGGTAATTTAGCTTCATTTTCTTAGCCATAAGCATAAGGAGGAATATAAAGACTAGTATCCCGTCCGGATACATACCTACTATGACCATGAGCGGGAGAAGCGGGGGTGGGGGCTTAAGGTAGAAGAGAAGGCAAAGTGTGAAAAGAAGTAGGTTCAAGAAAAGAAGTTGGTTCAAAGAAAGAGTTAACGGGAATAGAATAAGAGCAGTGACTAGCGACCGGGGGAGCTCCAGAATCCGCTGTGGGACCGGTCTGTCTGTAATAAGCAATTCCTTGGGAACCACTTCTGCACTATGCGTGCACGATGTCGTCGAGTATTTGAGATAGAGTAAGATAGCGGAACGGTGCTCCCTGAACACTTTCACATACGATGGCACCGATGCTAGCACATTTAAGACGCTCGCACATTTACACCCGCTTGAAAGTGACAAGCACTCCTCTCAAGGTAAGGTAGTGAAGTCAGTTAATCAGATCTTATTGAATCAGCTGTTCTCTTTCTTATTCTACTATTGATCATGTCCGACCTCTCCCTTGCGCTTCAAGCGGGCTATGAGATGGCTT
>CAOJBJ011597683.1:0-10212 GCA_948291685.1 Euphorbia celastroides | reverse complement strand
ATTTCAAATTTATCAAACTTCGATTTCATTCAGTTCAAGGGAAAAAGTTTTATTATCGCAAACAATCTGGATATGGTGTTATGAACCGGTTTCATTGAAGAAAAAGGGAAAAAAGAAAGTGGAAAGTTGGTCCCGGTGCTTCAGAAGTGGAACTGTGGAACTAAATAAGCTACGGTTTCAAAAAGTGGGGCTGCAGAAATGGATATTGAAGCTAAACCATAGAATGCTTGTGTATCTTTGTGCACTTTCTCTTTGGGATATATAAGGCACCCGTAGTGTTGCGCCCCGCTAATTCTCTCACTTGAAACCTAAACCATTTTGCCGAGCGAAAGGCCCGAATCTAGTCAAAGGAGGGCATTGCGGGCTTACTCAAAGTTTTGTGGGAGAGATAGGCAAGTTTTGAACCTCAACATGGCAGCCTAACTCCCAATTTTGGCCCAAGAACAAGCTTAAGGCGTTATAAAATGGCTCAGCCCGAGAAAGTGTTGCTAAAGCCCAGAAATAGTCGTCAGAAGCTTCTAGAATTGTCGCCAAAAGCCCAGAATCCGTTGCAATCCGGATTTTTCCTTGCAAATCGACT
Source organism: Euphorbia celastroides (assembly GCA_948291685.1). Taxonomy (NCBI): domain Eukaryota; kingdom Viridiplantae; phylum Streptophyta; class Magnoliopsida; order Malpighiales; family Euphorbiaceae; genus Euphorbia; species Euphorbia celastroides. Next base: position 9,632 of record CAOJBJ011597683.1, on the reverse strand, counting down.
TAGCAAGGATATTTTCTCTTGCAACCGACCTTTTGGAGATATTTTGTATATTTTAATGTGTTTAAATTGTAGCCACATGTTAAGGAGGTGCCAAACACTATAAATAGGCATCCATACTCATTTGTAATATATATGAATGCCTTGTAAAGCTCTCTTTGTATAATAAAAGCATACATTTACCCAAGTGTTTTCTTTTACACTCACACATTACTTGCTCTTGTGCCATCTCTAACCTCTTTTACATACACACAAAGGCTTACTTAGCATCTTTGGGTGGAAGATTGTCTAAGTACCGAACGAGGAGAACACTAGCCTCGTTACACATAGCTCCCTTAATTTAATATTTGTTGATTTTGTACTTTTTCTGTAGTTTCTAAAAATTTTTTATTGAACGATTTTGGACTCAGTGATATTGGAAGGTGGTTCAATTGAGCTTGCACGTAAGGTGTTTGATGAAATGCCTAAACTAGTTTATATTTTCATGTTTTTTAAGCATCTGGTAGTTATGTGGTACTTATCTGGTAGGAAGCAATTCGGTTTTTATGAGTTCACAGTTTCGTTTGTTGGCTACCAAGTAGCTACCAGTTAATGAGCAATCGAAAAAATTCGGTTTTCATGAATTCACAGTTTCGTTCGTTGGTTATCAGGTAGCTACCAGTTTACTACTAGTTAATGAGCAATCGAAAAAGTATATGACAATGGATGACGTTTCGAAGATAAAAATGAGACGAACAAAAAAACTTTAAAACGACAAATAAAAAAAATTAATGATTTTTGAGATAATTGCAAAATAAGGTAAGAAAATTAAAACAAAACGTTGGTGCAGTGATGACATTATTAATTAGAGAGAGGAGATCATGAAGGAGAGGAACACGCAGGAAAAGGGAGGAAGATAGTTTTGGAAATGAAAAGTTATTTGGAAGGTGGTTTTGAGAATGAAAGGTTAGTTTAAAATTTGGATGAAATTAAAATTAAAAGTCAAACACATTTTTATATTTTTCCAATATTATATGCATGTGTTAAATCAATTTTTGAATTTTAAATTTTTTGTAAAATATATAAAGAATATCGAAACTCTTGTGATTTTCATATCCCAAAACTTTTTGGGTTTGATGTACATCTTTTTACAAATTTTAAATTCAAAGTTTTAAAGAATAGGATTAAGATTATAAATATTTGGCTCATCTATCTACGTGATTTAGTTTATGATTAATGTGAAAGAGTTCATTTATTAATTTTTATTAGAATTTTAAAATTTTCCATAAGTAAAAAATATAAATAAAAGATGTAAGGGTAAAAAGGTAATTTAAGATTTAATTGCTTTTAGTAATATATAGATTCTTTGGTGTATGTTCTATCAGTACGAGTCTTGTTTTGTTAATTCCTTTTAGCTATAATTTGATCTGATTTGGGACTCATTTTTCACTTCTGTTAAACAAGTATTTTACCATCTCTAGAATAATGGCCTTTATACTTGATAAGTGAAAAATATACCTATAAATTATTACTTATTTATGCATGAAATTTAGCTAAATAAATATGTTGGGTGACAATTATTCACTTAATTTGTGTTTTGTTGCAGATTGCTGTGAATAGAAGAAGGTTGCTGCGTTTTGACAGATTTAGAGCTGAAATGGGTTTGCAGCAGCCTGAATGACGTGGCAGCAGCCTATTGCGCCAACGTGGAGGTCCAATGAGAGGGGAAGAACTGAAGAATGGCTAAAGGAGCAAAAATGACGGCCAAATGGAGGAGAGACACGTCCCAAACTTAATGGTCAATCTTTTGCAATTGGTGCAACTTGCACCAATACTTTTGCTTTGTTTATTTCGGTCAATGGCCTTTGATTTTGAATAATGACCATCTCCCTATATAAGGAGAGCTTCTTTGCTTTGTAAAACAGTCTTTAGTTAGTTTTAGTGTGTCTTTGTACTTTCGTTTGTGTTTAATATAAGTATGTTTTTTTTTAAGATTACCGCGTCTGTTTATATTATGCGTAGTGAGTAGTCTCCCAACAAGCTTGGCCAGCAACCTGGCGGGATTTGACTAGTGATGTAATGTTTATCTAAGTTAACAAATCTATTGAAGGTAGATTGTTGTATGTAATAACTGATTTATGGGTTCGGCCAAACTCATATACAATGGGAAGCATGAAGGACCTAACGGAGAAGTGTGACCATGGATCTTGCAGCAATCTCATATGCATAAGGTTGTAAATTGATAACTCCCATTCTTTATTTTTGTGTCAAGATTTCTTAGGTGAATAGGTGAGGAAAACAATCTGTCTAAGCATCTTTGAATGCTTGCTTATTCCTAATGCTTAAGGCATAATTTTTAAGTGGATAACTCCCGAGATGAAAGCTTTATAGGTCTATGTAGAGGTGACCGAACCCTGCATAGATAATTTCGTTCAAGAGACCTTGAACCTTGATGCTTAATATGTTGACTTAAATAAACATAATAGCACTAGTTCCCGTTAAGACTGCTGGCTAGGCTTGTGTTTAGTTATATATTTGTCTTCTTAGCAACCTTGTCTGTTTAGAGTCTGTCTTAATTTTAATCCGCCGCAATCTTTTATTTACAGTTTTAATCAGTCACCACCACTTAACTTATATTGAAATCAACTCTACTAGATTGCCTATTGGATTAATAATTCACAAGCATACTTCCTGTGAAATACGACACTTTGACTCATCATCTATATTACAGGGCGACACTTACTAGGAGTCACGATCGAGTAGAACAATACTTGTCTGTATACGAAGGATTTAAACTTGGTATAAAAGTCCTTTATACTAGCCTAATTATTGTTTTTTATGGGTTAGAGTGAGTTACTCTATATACTAGTCTAATTGTTGAAATTCAATTGTTTATACCAAAAATCTACTGGTAGAATACCTGGTTTTATACCTCCATTTTAGAATTAATTATTTCATTTTTTTATTTAAATTAAAAAACAACAACTAACGTATGAATTGAAGAAAAATATAATTTTGTGAGTTGATTTGAATAGCTTATACTTACTTATGCTATTAATTATAACAACAATTCTATATTTGATAATCACACATTAGTAAAATAAATTTGTTACGACAAAATTTACTAATAACAATTTAAGTTAACTAAATATAAGATAACAATATTAGCAGAAACAACAACAATAATATTAGTTAGAACAATTAACATATAAATAAAACTAATAATTAAAAATTTATTATATATTATTTTTATTGTAATTATATATACAGAACAATAAAAGTTCATTTTAGTATATGTTCATTAAGTTAATATGAGTTCGTATCGACTATATTAAGTTCAATGCAATTCACATTTATTAAATCAAGTCAAGCAGTTTATCTCTACAACGAAAATAAAAATCCAAAATGCATGTAAAACTTGTGTTTATCAATTACATTTTGTATGAAGAAATGTGCCCTCGCTGGTGGTAAAAAACACTACAATGAGTATCCAAAAGGTAGTTTTAGGGGAAAAAAAAAAGAGAAGGTTTACAAAATTGACAAAAAGAAAGTTATATAAATTTAGAATGTTACCGAAATGAAACAAACAAAAAAAAAGCCAAATGATACTTATCAACTCATTAAATTCCCATCACTTGTCTGCTACTGTTGGCCTTAACCATGCCACTCCCTTTTCTTGTGGCTCCTATTTCTTCTCCATTTTTCTGGGGCTTTTCTTTTCCTTATATATATATATATATATATTCTCTTACTTCCATTTATCAGTTTAACTTCTCCTTCTCTCCAGGTTAGTCACTCTTTCAATTCCAATCCTTTCTGTCTTGACTAATTTACATCTCTCATCCTTTGTTTCTTTTTCGATTCTCGTTCTTTCTACGCAATTCCCCTTGTTGCTCTGCCCCAGAATCATGTATTGCCTATTGATTGAAATAGAATCTTTAGTAGGTTGAGTATTGCTTGAAATTATGGTTTTAGTTAGTTGGCTGCTTTGTTTGGGTTTTGCTCTTTGTTAACAACCCTAATTGGATTTTGAACTTTCAATTTTTTTTGTAAGCTCAACTTCTGTGATCAGATTCAAATTACCAAACAGGACCAATTGTGGGACATGTTGTTTACTTTTCATATCAAATTGGAATTCAAATTCTTATTCCCTTCATACAGTTCACTCCATCTCAGTTTTTCATAATATACCAAAAATATGGAATAATGAGGATTTAGTCAAGTGCCAGAAATATTAGTTTCTAACATTTCCCATTTGTACTGCAGATGATTCCGAGTTTGCATTTTTGAACTAATTTTTTATGGGGCCTTGAGTGTCTCAAAACTTGAGAGTTTTATGATCCTCAAAGTATAATAATTGTCACAATAGTGGCATTTTAATGCACGGCTTCTACACACTGTAATGTCTATATATTTGCAATTTGCAACAGTTATGGTGCTTTTTTTCGATATACTTATCATATGACCATCGGGTGGAATCTAAAATCGTTTCCTCAACTGTTACAATAAACAGGATTTAATACCTAAAAATGTACTCTTTTCTAGGTAAACTTTGATCTCTTACACGGGAAATGCTGGCTGGCATCGCATTAATGCGGTATTGATCATTCCCATGGCACTTAAAACAACAAATGTTTCAAGCAGCACATTTGTCACACACAAGACAAGTACCTCTAGATCCCATGGATGTATATTTTCTTCTTCCAAGACACTGCAGCGAATCAGTTTACGCTCCATAAATCAAGGAATTGAATTTTGGCCAATGACAAAATCAGGTTCTGCTGAAAACTTGTGGGGAATGCGTGGCCAACCACTTAATTCAATGGTCTCTCAAAGTTTTTCAACTTTGTGCCACTCAATGAGAACTCCTGGGACTGAACAAGAATGTACTAGATCTCATGGTGATTGTTGTGATGCATCCAGGTCACATTCATTATTGTAACTCATACTTATACTCCTACTCAACAGCCATGTCAAAATTCATGCTTCTTAATGATTATTTTGTTTTCTGAGATGAACTCCTTGACGTTTTTGTTGGTGGTGGTGTTGCTTTGGACTTTTGGGTGAAGAAGAGGAGTAATTCTTTCTTTCAATTAAATGGTGTATAGATGTGTTAATATGTTTCTGGGGAAGGAGCACCTTTCCTTCCTGTGGTTTAAAGGATGGTATTGCAATAAACTGGACTGGTCGGTGGAAAACTTCAATTACCATATTTGCATCTTTGGGGTTCAGTTTGAGATAATAAATTCTATTCGTGGGACCTTACCTTACAAATAGAGTTTTTGAGTTAAAAGATTCCTTGCGGTTTTTCAAATGGATTTAATGGGGTTATATCATAATGGTCAGAAGTTCCTTTGTTACGTTGTCAATCAGATATCAACCTCTCCATTTTTACCATTGCTTCCACTTTCTCGAGCTATAAATTGTGGCCATTTGACTATTTTGTTGGTCTGTTTTCTTTGGTTTAAGTATTTGAAGTTCATATGCTCCTTATCATTCAGATGAGCGCTCTCGATTGTTATGCTGTTCTATGCATTGCTGTTTTTGTGGAAGATTGGAAGTTGAACCCATGATTGAAAAATGAATTTGCTATCAGATCACAAGGTGGAGGAGACGAAGCTGGATGTTCAGTTACTCCTGGAAAAATCATTCACCCAAACCAAGGCCTAGCTGAGGCTTGTAAATTTGTGCATAACGATGCAAGATATGTAAATGAGAGAGCTCGTAATGACATCATCTTACTTTTACGGTAATTTGGTCAACCTTTTTTGTTAACTTATCATAGCTGATATAGCTTATCATTATTTCATTCTTTGCAATGTTTACTATTGCATATGCATCAATATATTTGTATGTTTTCCTAGAGTCTGAGAAACTGATACCTAGTCCAAAATTCATGGAAATAACTTTTCAAGGAATTTTACCCCCCAATGATACTACTTGTATCTTGAACATGAATATTTTAAACTATAACTGAAACAGCTTGAAGAATTCACTAAGATTTGAAGGCTTTTGCTTATTTGACATGCTCCTTGTCCTTCAACCACTTTGAATTTCAGAACCAGTTCAAAAGTTTCTATGCGGTTCCTCCTTTTTAACACAATAACACTTCAGGCTATGTAGATATAAGTTTTTTTTTTTTCTTTACGTTTAGCCCTGTCAAAGTAGCATATTATATCTCTGATGTACTAAAAATCATTTTAATTTTGCTGACTTGACTAGATTGGCTGCCAAACGTTATTTGTAGCATGGTTTACAATTAAATAGTTCGAAGTATGTTCATGATTGATATTTCTAATAGGAATTTCATTGTTTTATTTAAACAATATGCTGTTTCAACAAATTTGAGGAGTTTCAACCTGTTGGACATTCAATTCCTAATAGTGTGATGCTAAAGGTGGTAGCATTGACAGCACGTAAATTGTGCACATTCTGTACTTGTAACTTATAACTTTATGGAGATTTTTCTTTAATTATATTTTTATTCGATTTCAGTGAAATAATGAGGCTTGATGCTCGTGCACGCCAAGATGTTGCTATTCTTGGGTCAGGGTTTCTTAAACTTGATGGTAATGTGCTTTGTCTTTTCGGAGAATGGAGAATTCTAATCTTTGTGGTCTTTAGATACCATGTATCTAGAAATTTAATCTAAAGGACAAATCATATTTCAAATGAAGTGAAAATCAATTTTCTTACTGAAAGTTTTCTTCGCCAATTACCCCACGAGATAGAATAGTAGAGGTGCTCTTTTTTAGGGAAGGGAACAATTGACTTAATGTAAGTAGGCAATCTTTCATGTTTCAGACAATTGATGTTAGTTTAATACAAGAGGAGGCTTGACAACATGAATGTGAAAAATATTACATGAATATGATGCTCAAAGGCCCAAAACGTGATCTTTCAAACTATTTAATTTATTATAATCTCTGTTCTTGGTAGCTCGAGCACGCAAGGATACAGAGAAAATTGACCGCAATGTGAAGAAGAAGGCTGAACGGCTTCATTACATAGCAACTGTATGTGCTTCTAGAAATTGTATATGAGATTTAAGGTGCTTTATTTCTTCAACATTTTTCGGTGATTATCGTATATCCCTGCAGCGAATAAGGGACAGAGCAGAGTCAAAACTGAAAAGTGCAGCAGATAAGCATTGGAGTGATGGAGCCTTAGTGGTACCTACTTGTTTTCTAGTTTATTACTCCGGTCTTTCAGATTGCTTTCTTACGTGTTTTTTATACTACTAGATGCCTTACCGAACACAAAATTTTATCACTGAACAATTCAGTTTCACTATTTGCTCCTAACAGCTTGCTTATTCAGTTTATCTTGGCTATCTCCTTATAATAACGAGTCAATGATATGTTTAATGTTGATTGGTTTATCTCCTTCTAGCATATACAAAACATTGATTTGAAAGATTATAAATGGGCTAGAATTAAACTCTTCTAATTGTTATCCAATGTTCTGGCTAGACCTCAATGTTTTTGGATTATGAGTTTTCTGCTTTCTACTTTCAGTCGTGAAGTTTCCTTTCACCCTGTTGAGAGAAACTTGGATCTAGAGGTTTAGAGAGAGAGCACTGGGACTCAAAATTTGACCTTGTTGACAAACTTGAGCTTAGTTTCTTGTTTCATTAAGGCTGTTAGTAGACTCAAAGATAAATGACTAATGGGAAATATTGTTTTCCTAAATGAATCGTCAATGGTGGTATATTTTGCATAGGAACAGGCTGGAAAGTTTTGAAAAGGTAGGAAAGATGAAGTAAAATGTAACAGTTTTATGAAGCAGGGGTACAAGCTATGGCTATCTCATGCATGCATATGCCTCTATTTCCTTATTTTTGATGCACAGTTCTGAATTGATATCTAAATTGAACTTTTTCTGAAAATATTCAGAATGATTTACGCCGTGCTGACATCCAAGCTAAACAACGAGCAATGGAAGATGCCTTAATGGCTTTGGAGGTGAGTCTGTTGAAATTTTGTTAAGGAAGATAAGTAGAATTGATTTTGATGCCCAATGTATCAACTTAAACTTTTGGTACAAGTAAGTACCAGAGGTTCCTAAACCAGGTCTATATTCTGATTCCAACTCTGTGTAATGAAAATTTAGTACATAGTAGAGATGTCCGTGCCTTTGTATGGTTCAAGACCAAGGCACATTTGACTAGTGTGTATGAGAGTTAATAAACTCTATTTTCAGATTAAATGGTTCTTTGACATAATTCTACTTTTGCACCGAATTGATTAGCAGATCACATTGGTTTCATGTTGTTGGAAAAAATATTTAATCTAAAAAAATTCTTGGTGCACAGTTTGTGAAGAATATTCATGACCTAATGGTGAGCAAGATGTACAAATTGTAAGTTCATTCTATGTCAATGACATGTCTCTTCGTACTTGTTTCTTATTTTTGTGGCTGACACTTATTTTGCAATCAGCCCGCTTGGCCGGGATAAAGGATCCCCATCAACTAATGACATTCTGGGACGCATAATGCTTGAGAAAAATGGCAAGACTTCAGATTTCTTCCCTGGAGAAGTTTCTACTAATCGCATTACTGCCATTCAGGTCCATATCTTTAAGGCAAAACTTGCAGGTTCTTCTTGTATTCTCAAAAATCATCTCTTACTTTTTAAAAATGGGTAATGTGCAGGAAGTGTACTGGAGTATGGCATCTGCACTCTCTGAAGCTGATGGAATTGACTACACAGATCCAGAAGAGGTTTGACTCTACACCTTGTTTTCCTAAACAATGGGCAGGATTTTCTTGTTTCCTAATCTAATCTAGCGGCCTTTTCAGCTTGAGTGGTTGATCATGACTCTCATAGATCTTGATGCAATGGATGGTAAAAGCAGCGTGTCATTGTTGGCCGAGTGTTCAAGTTCCCCTAACGTTAATACAAGGTAATATACATATCATCTATTATCCCATGTCTCTAATGATCACACGGCTGAATACGTTATTGTTATTTGCAGACAAGCATTGGCAAATGCATTAGCAGCAGCGCCATCAATGTGGACACTTGGAAATGCAGGCATGGGAGCATTGCAGGTACTTAGGCAGGCTTTGTTCTTTTCAACTGAATTGGCAGAACTTAACTGAATTGAAACTTATTAAATAAGTATTGAACTGAATCGAAACTTATTGAATAAGTGTGAACTGAACTGAAACTTGTTAAACAAGTACTGAACTAAATTGAAACTTATTGAATAAGTATTGAACAAAATTGAAACTTGTTGAATGAGTATTGAACTGAACTGAAACTTATTGAATAACTGCTACAACTGAATTGCACCTTGTTGAATAAATATTGAACTGAACTGAAACTTGATGAACAAGTACTAAACTAAACTAAAACTTATTGAATAAGTATTGAATTGAACTAAAACTTATTGAATAAGTACTAAACTGAACAGAGCTGAACCGAAACTTATAAAATAAGTATTGAACTGAACTGAATTGAATGAAAAATAAGTTGAAAAGAAGTGAGGCTGGTGTCTTTCCCTAACTCCTAGTGCTGAATAATGCAAACGACAGAGACTGGCTGAAGACAAAAACCCAGCAATTGTCGAGGCAGCATCAAAAGCAATATTCGAGCTCAAGAAACAGTGGGAAATTGAGGAAGGCGACAGCTTGAGGTTTATGATGAACCA
>CAOJBJ011597279.1:0-12337 GCA_948291685.1 Euphorbia celastroides | reverse complement strand
AGAATTGAACATTCTGTTTTCACCTTTAGGACAAAGGGTGCAACAGGGAATAACTTTCTCTTTTTCTTTTCATTTGGAGTTTAATGAGTGCCATTGGAAAGTGAGAAAGTGAGGGCACTGTTGCCCGAAGGAAAGGGCTTTTGTTTGAGAGTTGGTTGGATTGAAGTGGCCTGAAGTTTAGTGAATGGCAAATGGTGACCACTAAGTAATAGTTGTTTACTGGTATAGTCTAGTGTTGAGTCTCTACTTTCTAGGACTGATGTCTTTCTTTGAATCTAAGTACTTGTGTTTTGTTCTTTTATTCTGCATATAATTTATGACAAGGACAGACAGACATTCCTCTTTCAAATTATTGATCCCTATGTCCCAAATCTTGATATCTTCCCTTATAAAATAATATCTTTATTTTGTGTGGTTGGTTTTTGTTCATTTAAGTGAACTAAAAGGGAATAGTCTTAGTTGGTATTTGGTTAGTCCTACGACAAATATCTTTTGTCTACTTGTTATTTACGAGTGGTTATAAGTGTTTAGGCTTTGTTCTTTTCAACTTATTTTTCATTCAGTTCATTTAAGTACAGTTGAGTTAAAATTCAGTAAGTTTTAATTAAATTTCAATTAAGTTGCATTCAGTTCATTCAATTTCAATAAATTTTTTCATTGAGGATGAAGCTTATTAATTTTAAATCATTTGATATAAATTTTAGTTTCAATCTGTTTCATTAAGTTTACATTAAATTTCGATCAATAAGTTTCGTTCCGCCACCATTTAGTTTTAATTCCGTTCAATTCAGTTCAGACCAAAAGAACAAGACCTTAATTATTAGTATTACTCAGTAGTCTTTCATTATTTTTGGGCTTTAATTGGTGGAGTCATTTTTAAAACGCTTCTTTCCGATTAGTATGTTGCCCTTAAGATAGTGTCACATGGAAGTTCAAATTGATGATGTGGTAAAATAGACAATAAATCCTTCTTATAAAAGAATTGTAAATTTGAATTTGAATTCTATTTATTCAATATAAAATAGAGGTAAGAAATCTGTGCTAAATATAGCCTTTAATTATCATAGTAAACTTTACAATTTTGATTTTACACTTTTTTGTCAAACCAATTTTATGTTCTTCCACCTCTAGCAGTTCCTCTCCAAACTCCAAACTCACTCCTTAGATCTAGCTCCATGCTTGACTTTATAACTCTCTCTCATTCATCTTCTTCCTCGATCTCTTTGACCCCTCTCAAATCATCTATTGTCGTCGCCGATTGTGCCTTTGCTTATCTCAAGCTTGATCAGACCTCTTTCTATGTCTTCCTCCACCACGACGAAATCTTTGGCGTCCGTTTTCTTAGCTAAGAGGAACGAATTTGATCTTAGAAAAAGCTAGAATCGAAGGAGGAAGATAAAAAGCTAGATCTGTGTTTGTTGTAAAGTCCTATTATTTTATTTTTGCTATTTTATTTGTTTCTCTTTCTCATTCTTCTTCTTCTTCAAGTATATTAAATGTCCACCATGTATTCGATTAAATTTTCAGAACTTGAATACGACATTATATGAGATTATAGGAGGTTTGAATGCATAGAAATGACGCTACAAGATGTTTGAACACAAAAGCATGAGATTATAGAACATTATAGAAGACTATAATAAAATGAGATGTGTTATAGAATGTCAGAGAACGTGCAACAAATTATAAAATTCTCTTTCCCTTTTTTGGTAAAAAAAGAGTTGGGGTTAAAGTTTTAACTAACTCTATATGGGATTTAGCTTTTTTACGTACTTTTCTATCTAAAATAAGTATAGACATTTGATTTTATGAGAAGAACTTTGATTACGCACAATAATTTAGAGCAAATAGAAAGGTTCTTTTTGAAAATATATCAAACAAACTGTATGCTAAAGTGAAACAAACACATGACACAGACTTTCACTGTTTTACAACTTACAACACTGTAATTATTTATTTGCAAGCAAGGGGATTTTTTACCCGGTCCGGGAACTTAAGAGTTCCCCCCTCTCAGTGGACATATGTCCACTTCTCCTCATTTCTTAACTTGATTGAATTTTTTTAATTATTTAGAAATGACACTTTGATAGGCGACCCCATCTAGCATGGGATTAAGGCTTGGTTGGTTGGTTGGTATTTAGAAATGACACTTGTCCTTGTTAAAAGGAGGGAACTCTTAAGTTCTTGGATCCATATATAAATTCCCGCAAGCAAGAGTTATAAAATAAACACCACCAATGAGTGAAAATTCAGATTAAATACCTTTTTGTATTCTGATCTATGTCTCAAATTTGAAATTTCCTATTTAATATATGCCTGATTTAAATTCATTATTTGGTATTATAATATGTATAACATATCAAATTTTGAATGCCAACTCAACGAGCTATAAATGATCGTCTATGCATGGTTAGCAAAATATTCTTCATAATCTTAAAATTTTGAATTCAAAATTCATGTTTTCGTATTTTTAGATGGTGCACAAAAATCGAATAGGTTCTACACTAATTAAGCGAAGAAAGCATAGGTAAAATATCGAAGAACTTAAAGAGCAACTAATTCAAGCACCAAATAAGCTATTTCAATAGGTGATATACCGAAAAAGTTTTTCAATTGTAGATGAAGACTCAAAAAAGGTTTTTAATCAGCGGAAATTCATATTTAGATATCCCATTTTGGGGTTTGAATTTTAAAGTTTAAACACAAAAATGGTGGTGAGAAAGAGCCATTTTAGTTGCAATACTTGAATGCAAAATTCATTATTATACAGTATTTTTCCGATGCAAGCTATTTGTTCTCTCTTTCCTTGTTAGGCTTCAAACCATTAACTTATATCATATCATTAAACCATCTAATTCAAAATTAGTTAGAGAAAAGTACAAAAATATATTGATTTTTTAACTTTAATTTCACTCGAATTTTTGGGTCATAACTTTTTTTATTAAAAAGGAATTCAAATTGAGTATAACATGTTCCCTTCCTTCCTCAGTTCCCCTTGTTTGTTGTGGTCTCCTCCCTCTAATTGATGATATCATTCCTGCATCATGTATTTTTTGCATTTTTGTACCTTACTTTGCAATTATATAAAAAACTGTTAATTATTTTGACATGTCGTTGTTCATCTAATATTTATCTACGAAACGTCATTCATTGTCATATACTTTTTTGATATTTTTCGACTGCTCAAAATCTGGTAGGAAACTAGTAGGAATCTGGTAAGAAGCCAACAAATAAAAAGACGAAATTCTGAATTCATAAACCTACTAACTTCCTACCAGGTACCTACCATGTAACTAATTGACAAAAAAATGAAACTGCGAATTCATAAACCTACTAACTTCCTACTAGATAACTACCGTGTAATTACCACATATAGTGAAAAAAATGAAACGACGAATTCATAAACCTACTAACTACCTACCAGGTAACTACCATGTAATTACTAGATACTAAAAAACCGAAACTGCAAAATTAAATATTGATATGATAAACACATCAAGTTATATCTTTGAATCTTATTATTCAACATAGAAACTCGAAATATTAATCAGATAAATAAGTTACAAATCTAATCAAAGTTGAATGTAATTGAAAGCAAAACTCCATCAATATTATATCCGACAATCTCTCCCCCATTCAGAAAATTCATCAAATACCTTGTATGCAAACTCTTTGAAGCTTGAAGAATTGCAAATAGAATAGCAACTTTATAGCCAAATCAACAATTGAAATAAAAAACCAGAAAACTAAACGAAATCGCATATCAAAAGCTAAACGAAATCGCAAATTGAAAGCTAAACAAAATCAAAATCGTAAATCGATTTCCCAATCCCACATCATAGGTTGTGTAGAAATGAAATTTAGCAAACGATTGGAGGAATAGATCAATTTAGAACGAAAACTAATGATGAAATTAGTTCTAGAATGAGATAGTGAAAGTAGAAAGAAGCCACTAAAATTTTAAAGCTGGAGAAAAAGCTAGAATAAATTAGAAGAGAAAGAGAAAACGAAAAATGGAGTTGTAATACAAAATTATAGAAAAATAACAAAGATTATGGCGGAGAAGAAACTTGTCTGGGAGAATTGAAAAAAGAGAAGGGAAAAACGGTGTCAATAGGAATGTAAGAAAGGTTTGGGTAATGAATATTTAGATCTGTTTATTTGTAGTAAAATTCGGGAAAATATTTTCTGGATTTTTCGGTGTTTGTTTGACCCGGAAAATAAGTTAAGGGAAAATATTTTTCCGGTCAATAGGAAAATGTAGTAGAAAAAAGAGATCACTCAAAAAATGATGAAATTATTTTCCCCAAACTTTTTTACCTTATTTTTTTCATTTATTCAACACAAATAAATAAATTCACCATATTTTTTTACCTTCTCATCATATTTTCTCCACTCAACTGCCATCATCTACTTCACTTTTTCCACTTTTGCAACGCCACCACTTACTCCATTCCGTCACCGCCACCCCCACCACCGCTCAACCACCATAATCACATTATCCAATCCACAACCACTAATTTCTCCTTCCACTACCACTGCCACCAACTCGGTAATATCATCACACCTCCACCACCACTTCCTCCATCTCACCAACACCATTTCCTTTGACATCACCATAACATCCACCTCTATTGTCTATAATAATTTTTATTTTAAAATATCAACTAAAATATAATTGATATTTTTATATAATTTAATTTTTTTATGTAATAATTGGAGTTAAAATATTATATTGTGAATCTAAATATTGGTTGGAAAACATTTTCAGAAATACAAACAAACATCGGGAAATATTTTACAGTGATGTACCCAAACATGGGAAAATAAATTATTTTCCCGTAGAATATTTTCTCTTGCACGATTTTTTTTCCTTTCACATTATTGTTTTTGCAAATAAACGGGGCCTTAGTGAAGATTTATTCAAGAACTTATAAGATAACAGATATGCAATTAAGTTTTAAAACTGAATATATATAACAATTTCGTTCCACAAACATAGCTATCATTACTCGTCTCATGACGCGCATGTATCAAGTTATATCTCATCCTTGCGCCACAAGACCTTTAAATTATAATTTTGTAATCAGACAAATGTGTAAAATTTCGAAGGAAACAGCATAAATAGAATATACGATTGCTCTAAGAGTATAAAACGCTGATAGCATAAAATTATTATGTTTTGCTTCACAGAACATATAAATGCACATGCATATATATTTAGAAAACTATGAGATATAATGGACACTTAAAAAAAATTCATAAGGATAGTTAAGTGATATATATAAAATATATAAAAGAAATTGTTGGAAATAATGATGAGACGTGAGAAGTGAATCATGCCATGTTGTTGGAACATTTATAACTAATCAGTTTTCAAACTTCCAATCATTCAGGACCTACTTCTGTACAATATTAATTAAATATAAGTAGGGAACTTTTATTTTTGGTGGGTAGCAATATTAGTGTTTGATAGGATATAGCAATTTAGTGTCTCGTAGTTGTAGCTTTTATAAGTGTATGGAATCCCTTTTTATCTCTGTCTCTTTCCTTAATTCATATGCAACACTGGTGTATTAATTAATTTGCAAATAATCCTCACTCCCTCAAATTACAATCATAGAAGGAGATTATAGAATAAAAACTAACATACATTTCGTGTTATTGTCGCTTTGAAGTTATAAAAGTTTTACAACGATGAATTTGGTGGAAGTGTATTTTGTAATTATTCCTAATGTTGATACCAACTACATTCACTAGTCTCATTGGGACCGGTTATTAAGAACACTCAGAAGCAAGACATTGTATCGGTTGTCCTCATACTCCGATGCCAAGTTGTCTTTTGCCTTCAATTGTTCTCAAAAACCGATTATGACGTGGTATTTTTTTGTGGATATTATGGCCGGTTGGCTAAATAACCATAGCCAATGCCCACACTAGTAATCCTATTGCAAATTAGTTAATGGAGTCGGCTAGGAATGACAATGAATCTGGAATCCAATCCACATTTATTTATGTATGATCCAAATTCATTATAATTAAGGTTTATAGGACTAGTAATCAAAAGGATATGGACTAGATTTGGATCCTATTCATAGATCCAATCAAATCAAATTATATTTCGGGTTTCATTTTCGAAAAAAAAAGAATTTCTCAAAAAAATATATAAAATCCGAAAAATAAAGAAAATAAATTGATGAAAGAAATGTTTTGAAAAAGTTTTTGAAAGGGCCCGAAAATGTGAGATTATTTTTCGGAGTCCGGTTTTGCAAAAAAAAAAATAAAAAAATTCAAAAAATTATAGAAAATCCAAAAAATTAAGAAAATGAATTTGGTACAAAAAAAAAATCAGTAAAAATTCTGAACTTGAAAATGTAAAATTATATTTCATTTAAGATCCATTTTAAATCCATATCCATTGTATAATAATATGGACATTGACATCAAGATCTAGTGAATTTGGATTAGATTTAGATCTTAGTATATAGAAATAGATTTAGATTAGATCTATCTAGATCCAAACCATTGTCATCCTTAGTGTCGTCTGTGGAATCAAATCTGTTGTCCCCTAAAATTGTGTCCCCTTCCATGTCCCTTTCACTCATTGATTGACACATAGGAAAGAAAAATAAAAAGTGGGGTAAGAAAAAAAAACATGAACTACATGTCAATCAATAAGTAGAGGGGACATGGAAAGGGGCATAATTTTGGGACAATAAATTTTATTCCTGTCGTGTGTGTATTCGACACTTGATGACAATGAATCCATTTTGCTGGCATTGATTATTTGCTATTCAACCAGGCCCTATAGCTCTTCTGATTGGCCTTGGTCGAATTTAGTGCTTTGAAGCAATCATAACATGCATTTCAGATTGATTTGCATAAACAACCAATGTTAACATCGCTATGGCATTAAGTTGTTCAACCGATGCCAATAAGGTGCAAGCTTTTGCCATTTCTGGCTTACAAGCCTTATTAACCGATATCAATAGCCTTCCTTGCAATAGTGATTGTGTTGATGTGTGCTGTTTTTTAAGAAAAGAAGAAATTAAAAAGGTATATTTCTAAATTCAAAACAAAACTATGGCAAATGTTTTAAGTCTAAAAGTTAAGACTAAATTTATGATATTTGAATATTTTACAGGGAGTGAAATGGAAGTTCTTAAATTCTAAATGTAAGTACAATTTTTCAAATTTTGAAAAATTAATAAAAAAACCAAGTTTGTGTTGGTTCTCCAGTGTCGTGTACACAAACTGGAAGGTGTGGCCCAATACTCTTATTTGAGTCCATTATTATTGAGGCCCAAGTTTGTTCTTCCAATTTAACAAAAATTATACATGAATCATTGGACACAACTATAAAGAAGGGATAAGCAAAGAAATGTCCTGAAAACATCTCTATATTTTTTCCATGTCTTCTCAATTAATTAAAATGCCTTTTTTCAAAAATAAAAACAACAGAAGCTCTTTTTCCCACAAAACAACAAAAAAACCCGTTATCTCATTCCGACCACTGTCCGACCGAGTTCCAGCCATCGTCCAGATTCGCCATTTCCGTCGATCCCTGCCGCCAGATCTCGCGATTTCCGACAATCCCGCCGCCAGATTCGATCAGATCTCGCCGTATCCCGCCGTTTCAGCCCCGCCGCTAGATCCCACCGTTTTTCAAACGCCGTCGAAGCCCCTCCGCCCAGATCTGCATGTTTTCCCCCGCCGCTCAGATCCCATCGTTTCAGCCCTACCGCCAAACTCGCCATTTCAACCTCATCGTCGAGCCCCCGCCAGAATCATTAAAAAACAGAGAGAAAACCAAAGAAAGACAGTATACCAAGAGAGAGGGAAATGAAAAAGTTAGAAATATGATATGTGTTATCTATTGCTTTCAATTTTAGTTTTCCATTCATTTATAATTGGTTTTATCTATTAGGAGTTTAATTTGAAAATGGTATACTAATTTAAACTGTTAAAAGAAAAGTATACCACAGAAAGTATATAAAATTTTAGTATACCAAAATTAAAAAAGTTAAAAATCAATTTATGTTAATTACTATACTGAAACTAAAAAATCAGTATACCAATTTCAATCAAACATAAAAAAAATAGTATACCGTGAATAAAAAAGGTATACCGAAAAGTAAAAAATCAGCATACCGAAAAAGTAAAAAGTATACCATAGAAAGTATACCAAATTTGGTATACCGAAAAAGTAAAAAAATATATCAATTTTGTATTGCGATTTTCATTTTGGTATACTTCGTAAAAAAATGTCGAAAAAATATCAATATGGATCTTGTTTTAAAGATAAAAATGTAACGAACAAATTATTCTAAAAAATCGTGTCGAATAAATTAACAGTTTAAGAGATATGATCGTTTGAAATTTTTGAATAAAAAATTAATTAAGAGAGAGACAGTGAGGACCACCCCCTTCTCATCAATCTTCTAAGGCATAAGTAGAGGGATTTAGAACGTTTTTATAAAATATTAAATATAAGTAGTCATACATGAATTTCATTTAGTTTTTAAGACATTAATGACAATTTCCCTATAAAAAATTATAGGGATATACAATATATTTAAAACCGCAGGCTGGGAAAAGCCGAGTGCAATCAAACGTAGTTAAAAAATATGTAATAAAAGCGTAGCCTATTTATAATAAAATATAACTCTAATATTATTTTTTATATTTACTTCAAACTCTTAGTAATCAAACAAATGACATTATTTGTTGTAAAAAAAGTGTCACTGATCAAAATGGTTCTTAAATTTACTATCAGAATATAGCAGTGATACAAATATGAAATATCCAACACTTTTATATCAAAGTGACAAGACCAACATATCAAGTTAGCAATTGAGTCGATTGAATCAACTATATACTAATGGTTTAATGCATTTGAAGTTACTCAAAAATAAATAAATAAATAAAATTATTAGTGAAGATTATGTGACGTTGTTTTTTTTTACTTTGCTTCTATCACCATTGAATTAAATTTTATCCCACTAATTCAATGATGATGATGGACAAAGTAAGATTAAGGCTCTATTCTCTTCAACTTTTAAAACCTGAACTGAACTGAACTTAATTAAACTGAACTAAAATGAACTGAACTAAACTTAATATAACTGAACTGAACTCAATTTGTTTACATTACTTTTTCAATTAAAATTAATGGACGTGACCTGAACTTAACTGAACTTAAATGAATTGAACTTAACTTAATTGAACTGAATTGATTCAAATTGAATGTGAAGAGAACATGACCTATTTTTTTTATAAAAAAAAACAAAATCAGCGTAATATACCAAATATTTTTTTTTGGTAATAACCACAGGTATTCCGAACCCACCTTAGACGGGATCCGACTATTCCTGTTCGACCGGGTTTGCGGATTAAGAGTGAAAGTCTCTCAGCGGGTGGTGGGGTTCGATCCCGTGACCATCTAGGCACCTGCAGTTCCGCTCTGCCAACTGAACTACCACCCGTTGATCGTAATATACCAAATATTGATATGTAGGTAGATGATTGAAATGTATAGCATTAAATGAAGAAAATAGCAAGTGAAAAGGAAAGTGACAATGGGTAACCCATCAATATCTTTGTTCACATGCCTATCGACATCTCAGCTTGCTTCTTCTTTTGTTTTCTTTTCTCCGTAACAGAAAAACTGCCTGTTCCAACCGCGGTATAGCTAAGTCAATATAAGACACACTATATACGTCTAACCGGACACATTTATTGTTTTCCAACTTTACCTTGTGAATAACTATTTCTAAATTATGTTCTTCAAACCAGAACGACATCGTTTTAATGAGTAAAATCGAAAATATCTATTTCCATTATATAGTTAGGTGTGAGTGAAACTCGTTTCGGTAAAAAATATAACTAGTTCAATTCGGACCGAAACCGAATTTCAAAAACCGAATTTATTTCAATTTAGATTCAGTTTAAGTCAGTTAAAACCGAATTGTGATACTAATAAATAAATTACAGTTGTTTATTAAGCATAGTCAATGCAATAATACAATATATACGAAATAATATATGATACATTTATCATCAAGAAATAAAAAAACAACCCTTTTAATAACAAACGATAACTTAAAGACTTTTTCGAGTACCGTTATATCACTCAAATGTCTTTTTAGTATTTGACTTATTAAAATGATCTTCTTAGTTTATAATCTATGTAGTTAAACTGTATTAATTCTAGCAGCTTTTTAACCAGAAAAATTATATGAGTCATGACTATCCAACTTAAAATAAATGCCGTCCACAAAATTATATGAATAAATTCTGGATGTGGATCTTTTAAAGTTGAAGATTTTATCAAGTTGTACAATTCAGCTAATCTCATTCATTCATTTTCATTTAATAGTCCAGATTTGATTAAACCGTGGATCCCACAAAACACTAAAATCAAATGTGAACCATTAAAAAATAATAAACGGATGAGATTGACTGAAATATATAATTTGACAAAGTCCCATAATCCAAATCCATAAGTTCTTATAGGATTTAGAGTTTTTAACTTTCTTCATAGTGTATAGACTGTAGATATTCCAAATCTTTCAGTTACAGGCCACTTGCATTAATTCCAGTTGCACAGGATAACTATCTTATGATTGTACATATGGATTACAATTATCGCTTGTTTTCTTAGTTAATTTTATTAATTAAAAGGAAACTAAAAATAAGAGAAATTATAGAATGATCCTGAATTTTGGATGTGAAGACAAATTTTCACTCAAAAATTTTTTTTAATTAAAAATGACTTCCCTTTCCTTATTTATAGGAATCTCAAACGTGTTTCATTTGCATTTAGGTGCAAAATTTAATTTTGGACCAAAACCACTATATAATCTCCTTTAAAAATAGAGATTATCGCCGTGTGACCGATAAATCATAGCCTCACGATCAGAAATCAACAACTAACATCAACATTAATATAGAGAGCCATATTTCTCTCTTTTGATCTCCAAAACATGTGTAAACTCTCAATGTTTCGTGGATTTGCATTGCCCTTGCAAATAGATATAATGAATGAAAAGAAAAATAAATTCCAGTAAAACCCCAAAAGGGCTATTTTGTTTTTACATGTGTATAATATGTACAATGTTCTTTAACCTCGGCAGTATTTGACAATCACTTGGTGTTTTTATTTATGTTATTGATGCTGATTAAGTAGCCAATTAGTTATTTATCAAGCAATAAATTAGTACTACATTATAGTAAATCATTAATGTAATCTGCTTTGGATATTCCACTAAGTGTAGTGAAATGAAATAAATAAGATCAATCTTGACTGAACAAAACAAGCAATAATTGAATTCCCATGATAAGCAATTTGTTTAAATAAAGAACAATTAAGATTAATTAAGTGTCTTAAACAAAATATCACATCACTTTCAATTTAATGGAGACAAATAAACTTAGAGTATTTAATTACCGACAGCTTTTTGATAATCATGATTGCGTATTTTGTTAAGGTGATGATTTATTAGTATAATGTTTTAAATTATCAACTGGTCATTGAAAAGGACTTGCTTATATTATACAAGAAACATATTTATATGTAGGAGTATGACAGCCATGAATTAACTTGTTTCCAATTTTTCTTAATTAAGTGAATTATTGTTTGACATAAAACAAAGTGTAGGCAGTTACCTACCATGTCATTTTTAGTTCAGGTTTTCTCAATAGTTATTTTGCTACTTACTCATAAAATAATTAATACACAGATCTTTTCAAACTTATTTTTCATTTAGTTCAGTTTAGACTATTAAGTTTCAGTTCAGTAGTGAATTATAAAGTTTTCTTTTTTTTAGCTAGATATATTTAAATATGCGGGCTCTGCTAGGGTTCCGCCGTCATTGATCTAAGTTCAATTTTCCGTTCTGATCTTCGCTGTATTGATGCCCATGGACTGCTCAACGTTATTCCCGGAGATTGTTTAGATCACAGGGGCTTCTCCTCGCAAGCAGTCATCCCGCAATGACTTGGGAAGCAAGGAAGCGGGACCCTCTTCTCTTCCAAGATCGTTCGCTTCAGTGGCAGCCACAAGGACTTGCTCGGTTGCTGCACCGGCGAAATTCACCCCTGCTGAAATTGTAGACGCCGGAGACGGGTATAAAGCAGTGAAAGTTTCTCAGGAGATTTATGAAGCGCGGGTGCAATCCTGCAAACACTCCGTGGTAGGCAGACTTTTTCTTAACAGAGGAACTGCTACATGGAAGCACGATGATTTAAAAGCCAAATTGAACAACATCTGGGGTCGATCGATGGATTGGCAGCTTATATCAATGGGCCGTGGCTATTATCACATCATCATGCCGTC
>CAOJBJ011596956.1:0-10586 GCA_948291685.1 Euphorbia celastroides | reverse complement strand
GACAGAGGCTTTGAGACCATAAAGCTGCAGTCTTTGCCTCTTAAACGTCTGCCCCTTCACCGACCCTCTCTTCCTTTCTCAATTTCCGTCCACACCCAGTAAGTTTCTTTCTGTTTTCCCTTCTGGGTCTGCGTTTTTTTTTGGTGGGTTTCTTTTCTTGTGTCGTTTCAACTGTGTTTTGATCTTGAAGTTTGTGTCTTTTGCAGCGATTGGAGTAATCCTTGTGTGTTGGTGTGATGGGAGAAAGAATTCCAGCGGGGAGTTTCTTCCAGTATCCTCCTTCTGGACCCCATCAAGCTTCTCCTCATAGGTCCAACTCGATTCCTTCAGATCGTGAAAGGTTTGTGGCTGGTTTGCAGGTTGATTGGTAATTCATTGTTTCTTTGGTTGCATAATCTGGTTGTGTTCTCTGATGGTTGTTTGATTGGTGTTTTTGATATTGTTGACTTGTTGGTGATGCTCTAATTGGTTTTGTTTTCTGTTGGATTTCTATGAGCTTATGTTTCTGTTTGCTGATTTCCAGTGGGTAGTTAATTGAAACGATTCCTTCAAAAGGAAGAGCTATTGGATAACGTTTGCAAGCACAAATATATAATTTTGTGTAGGAAAATCATGGACATCGTTTGTGCTTCTCTAATGAAGGCTGAATATGTGTTTTTTATTGTTCTTATATGATCTGAGTTGTTTGTTTGGTGATAGCCTTGATGGAAGCTACTGATAATATTATCTGTTCTCCCTTCTCTTGGATGACCTGTAGGTGTTAATTCACAGTAAAACTCGAACATTTTTTTTGCTTGTTTGTCTGTTATTTACTTAACTGGTGTGATCATAACAGATACTTGGCTGAATTGTTGGCGGAGAGGCAAAAGTTGGTTCCATTCGTTCAAGTTCTACCTCAGTGTAGCAGGCTTCTTAACCAAGGTTGCTAAACCATATTCCATAATCTTCACTGTTTCATGTGATTCTGTTTTATTTCTACTGTCTTTAATTTTAGTGATAATTGTACTTCAATGTGTAATACTGTGGAGCGCGATGTTGTCACAAAGAATACATTTCACTCTAATTGTTGAATAGCACTTCAATTGTTCTAGCATATTTACAAAACAGTGTGGAAAACCATTGAAAAGTACGTCTTTTATGGGAAAAATATACCATCATCTTCAGAAAGTTGTCTCATTTCTCCTACGGCTCCCGTAACTTTTGCAAAGCGCATGATTTTGAACATGAATGGCACATGTTGGCTTCTGGTTGGGCATGGCATCTTTGAAAAGTTCATCCAACTAGAATCTGACACATGGCATTCATGAGACAAACTGATGCACTTTTTGGAAGTCAAGTAAGCTAGATGGACCTTTTCAAAGTTCAGTGTGCAGTATGCGAAATGAGACAACTTCTAGGAGAGTGTGATGCATTAAGCCTTTTTTATGTTTTATAGCTTTTACTCTTATTGTTGAGTATCCTTGCAGAAATCAGGCGAGTATCGGGTTTCACTCAAGGTTTTGTGGATCATGATAGATACGAGCGTGAGGGTCCATATAGGCAATTTGGTCAACATGCAAATGGAAGTCCTATGGATATGGAAGCATGGTCCGGGATGCAAACCGAGGTAACACTTCATTCTTTTTTGCAAAACACATCGTGTTAACAAAAACCTCTCCACAAAATTACGAGCTAAATATATCGACCAACAGTTGACTTTACATTTTGACCAGGAAAATGGGCATCTTCAAAGAATGGCCTCATTACAGGCGGCTTCAATGGGCTGGCCTGGAGTTCCAGGCATCCCGACTACACCTATTGTAAAAAGAGTAATTAGACTCGACATTCCGGTGGACAAATATCCAAGTGTAAGTTCATCGCTTAATATATTAATCGGGTCCTAAGTTGAGCAACATCATTATGTGGAACTTGAAACTCTTTTGCAGTATAATTTTGTTGGGAGAATTTTGGGACCACGAGGGAACTCTTTGAAAAGAGTCGAAGCTTTGACAGGATGCAGGGTGTATATAAGGGGCAAGGGATCTGTAAAAGATACTATCAAGGTATGATATGTAATTATTTTAACTGTGATAATTTCTTAAGTGAATCCTGGGAATATTGACATCTTGCTATAGTGGGATCTGTAGTCCTGCAATTTTCTGTTTGCCAATGCATCCTTATCAAGTGATTATTTGATCTTTTTTTCCTGCTTACCTTTCAACTTGATCCTCTAAAGTAAGGAAATTTCAAAATGTAGGTGTTGCCACAAATAGCTCTTCCTCAACTTTCTAATGGTGATGTGCGTCTCCTTCAAATTCAATTCCGCTTTCTATCACTTTGTTTTTTCAGACTTAAGTTTTCTCGAGCAATCGTCTTAGTTCTTGTCAAAATATCTTCTTAAATTGAACATTTAATCATTTTGACTATTTGTTTCTCTTGTTTTATCATGGCTTAACCAGCTAGCTCGGTTTCTTCAGAGCCCTTTTGGCATCTTTGACATGTATATTCACTCGGTTACATCTTGCTGCTTTTCTTTCAGGAGGAGAAACTAAAGGATAAACCCGGCTATGAACACCTCAACGAGCCATTACATGTGTTGGTTGAGGCTGAATTCCCAGAGGACATAATCAACGCCCGCTTGGACCAGGCTATTACAATACTCGAAAGCCTCTTAAAGCCTGTGGTATATGCTTTTTCCGACTTATCTCTCAGCACTGTTTTTTGATCGCCTTTTCTCTCACTATGCTGCTCTCTCTTCGAAGGACGAGTCTTTGGATCAATACAAGAAACAGCAGCTTCGGGAATTGGCAATGCTAAATGGCACATTAAGGGAGGAAAGCCCGAGCATGAGCCCTAGCATGTCGCCCTTCATTAATGCAGGGATGAAACGAGCCAAGACCGGGAGATAACCGGTTATTATCATTTTGAAGAATGCCTCTGAGTTGACTCACTACATTCTAGGAGCTGACTGAAGAATTTCTTACTGAAACTTTCGAGTCTGAGGCACGAGAGCTTTGAATCACCGGTGCGTAATTTGCTTCACTGGATCTGCTGATTGTGATTTGGGTATTAGCTGTGCATTTTGATTGATTTGTCGATTATTCGTTCTGAAAAAAAGATTGGGTATTTAATTGGTTGAATCTGCTTTATTTATGTTATGTAACGTATCAGTCAATCTGTTGCAAATTTATGCATGACCTGTAACATAGGAATGGATTAGAGGTTGTCCGAAATAATAATTTTTATCATAAGTGTGAACAGAATGTGAAGACACAAATAACGGTTTTGGTATCTTTAGTTTGTGGCAACAAGTAGCAACTTGTTTTTGTTATTCGGGTTTTGTTGCGTAGCATTTAATGGAGATTGGCATGTTGCTTTGGGGACTTTTCGTTGAGAATCTCATAAGCAGGGACAAAAGCACAAGTTTCCCAATTTGATGGTTGCAGTGACAACAAATAATTCCTTGGTCGCTTTATTTTTTATTTTTCCCTTCGGCATTTTGTTCTTTTTGAAACAAAAATTAGGTAAATAGAGCATTTTTTGAAGAATAAAGAATGAAAATGAGCAGGTTTAGTCAAATTTGGTTTCAGGGAATTATTCTTTTGGTATATTCCTTATTGAAATCGTGAATCACATGATGAAGAAATAAAATCAAAATGTAAGTTGCAGCTATCAAATGAGAAAGACAGGTCAAGCTTGTCAAAATATTTTTGGTTTTAATAAGTAAATTGTCGATGCATAGATAACACCTTTCTTGCAAGCAACTTGCATAATAATTCATCAATATTATAAAAATTCTTGATTAGATGCCATTTAGAGGAATAAATTTATATTTTAATGTATTTTAAACATTGAGAAAATATATATCTTTTTAGGCGGGCTGCCGACTATAATTTAGAAAAGTTGAAGTCATATCTGTGGCAGCACAACTTTTTTAATCAATTATTGACGAAAAATAACCAAAAATATTGGTGAAGTTGACCATCTCCCTCAATTGTAGGAGAAACCAAATGCACCACATTTTTATGGTTCATTAATTATTAATATGAGATACATACACTATTTTATGATAAGCAGTAGCATTGTGTAAATTTTCATCGAATGTGAAAAGTCGGTCCAATTAAGCATGCAATAACACAAAATTCCAAGGATGCAAGACATCTCATACACAAGTCACTTGGAAAAAGAAAAAAATAGGCTCTTCAAAGGAAATTGTACCATTGTTGAATGTTGAATACACTCAAATACCAGGGTACAACCAGCTACCGAGTTGAATGATTCTCTTAAAACTAATTATACGAAAATGGTTATCGACCATTTAGCAAATAAAAAGCATATGCTACTCAATAATCTCACTCAAAACTTTATGATTCTTACACACCGCCGTTTATCAGAAAGAATTCATTTTTTACAGACTGCAAGTTTTATCCTGGGCCGTCTCTAGCGAGAGGGGTGATCAAAGGGGTCCATTTTAAATGATTAATAAACTATTTTTTCTTAACTAGATTAAAATATATTCTTCATGGAAAAAAAATTAAAATTATAATATTATTAAGTCTTAAATAATTAGTTACTTTATTTGAACTATTAAATTAAAAAATATTAATTATTGAACTAAACTATTATCTCATTAATTTATTTAATCTATATTGTTACTATTATTATTATTATAAAAATAAATGTTTTAAGTCTAGCAAAATATAAGTTAAAAAGGCTTTTCAAAACTAATTAAAATTATTAAAACTTCCTTTTTCAGATTGTCCATAAATTGCCTTGTAATTTTATATATTGAAAAAGTTTTATTATAGCATATTTAAATAGACACTATTATTTTAGTGCATTTTTATATTAGGAACTTTCATAAATCGTCATTTTATTTTATGTTATGACATTTCTTTAATAATAATCTTATTTTTTACTTTATAATGTCGAAATTTGATTTTTTAATATCATGATAGAAGTACAGTCCATACACTTCATATTAAGATTTTCTCAATAATAGGGCCTCGAAATTCATCTTGCCCATAGGCCTCGAGAAAGGTAGCAACGGCCCTGCATACATTGGATGCAATGTAGCATCCTTATCTTCTCTACATTCCAAAAGAATACAGGTTTCTGAAATATTTTAATCTGGACAATTCATATTACAACAGTATGTATCCGAGAATAATCTAACCTCAATACTGTGGTTTGCTTAATATCGAGCATGGTTATGGGAGGAAGAATTTCTCTCAATAATAAAATCTGTTTTTCACCTCTGGTCCTGCACATCATTACCACAAATTAGAATTGATAAAAAAAATAGCAAGCATGTTCAAGTATAAGGTCAGAGCACTACTGCATAATTTGAGTCGCGATGCATAGAATAAAACAATATTTAATTACAAATTCTTCCAAGTGTGATCTCATTGAGAAAGAAGTATTGAGATTTTGGATCTAATAATGTTCTTTTCATTTCCAGATTGGACATTAGGAAAGGAACCTTAATGTACACCCGAGGTAGTGTTACATTAGAAACAGTAAACATAAAGAGACTGAACTTATCATTTCCTCAGCCTTTTAGTTTGAGGATGTAAAAAGACCTACATACCATGATAAGCCACTGCCGTATCTAATATTTGGACAAAATAACAGAATAATTTAAACCCTCATCTCGTTGATGAATAAGGCAAACAGGATCTTTAACAGTTCAATGACTACACATTTTTGTCCCGCAGAGAACTTTATATATGCTAATGCAAGAATCAGGTTTTCACTTTATAACAGTAGTGATCAAAAGTTGTGGTCTCTTAAATGGTGAACATTTTTTATTCAGAAAGGGGCTCTATCAAAAAAGATACGGATAACTCGAGCCAAAAGATGAAGGGTCTCCACCAAATTGTACGTACAAGGACTGCTCGATTGAAATATATGCTCCTGATATCAAAGTGTTACCACCCTTTAACCCCAAAAAGCATAGAAAATTGAACTACTAAAATCTACCTCACGAGGGCACAATGAAGACACTACAAGTTGGGTTATGTTACCACTCTGCCATGTTTCAATCATAAAATCAATTATGGAAAAAAAAAATTGGATCTAAGGAAAATGGCATTTCGCCTGAATCTAAAGTACAAAATAATTTGCAGTCAAAGTTTCAAATTATCCTTTGCCTGCCTGAAATAGATGAAGATCAAAGTTTCTATATTTTATTATTTTGGGGGTGGAATTTGCGTCAAAAGGAAATAGAAGAAAGAAGAAGCCTAGTTTGCAATTAATGCAATAGGCCCAAAAGATTCGCATCCAGGTAATCTCTAAGATATCGTATTTGATCATAACACCAATAGAAGACTAACACCTACTTATTATAGAGCATGATAAAATAAACTTGTAAGCTTCACCTGATTAAAAAAACTTAAATAACTTTATAAATCTCAGAGATCATGTCAATACCGACATAAGGGTAGCAAACTTGATGGTTATGCAAAGGCAAGTAGAATATGAGGTGAATAAAATGTGAAAGATAAATTCCTAAGAGTCACAAACGATATAACAAAAAAAAAACATCAACTTCAATGATTAAGAATCCAAAGCATATAAAATAGACAAACCTTAACTACCATGAAGGCAAACTCCAAATCAATCTCGAAGGCCAAGTTCAACCTCAAGCTCATCATCCTGTTCGAATAATTTCAAAAGGCGTGCATACTGCTCTTCTCTTTTCTTCTTTT
Organism: Euphorbia celastroides; assembly: GCA_948291685.1. Lineage (NCBI taxonomy): Eukaryota > Viridiplantae > Streptophyta > Magnoliopsida > Malpighiales > Euphorbiaceae > Euphorbia > Euphorbia celastroides. Next base: position 3,897 of record CAOJBJ011596956.1, on the reverse strand, counting down.
GCCAAAACTTAAAAAGGAAAAATGAAAACAGGCCTATTGCCACAATAGCAAAAAGTATCATGGCAATTTTTGGCCCAGTGTTGCTATGAGAAGAACCATGTTTATCTGTTGTTGTGCCGTTGTTGGAACTCAAGTTGTCACCAGGTAAACCTGAAAACTAACTAGATTAGTCAGCATCATGGAATAAGCTTTAGCTGATAGGTAAAATCCAATCGTTGCTTCTACATTAGTCATGAAACTCCTCCATACGTGAATGCAACTTGGGCTTGAAATGGGGTACAATATAGGCTCATTGTACCATGTACAAAATTTAATGCAACAATTGAATTTTCCATGACTCGAACCCCAACCTCTAGGGCCTAAAAAGCTTTGATACCATGTTAAAAACTACAAGATTACATTAAATAACACTCCCCTCAAGCTAGAGCATATCTGCTCAAGTCTGGTACAAAGCTAAAACAATAAACCCAAACATGACCAAAACGAAGTAAAACAAATCATTCAGAACTTGTAACTATGAGAATAGAGTAAGAAGGAGGTGACACTTTGAGAACCAAATAAACATCTAAAAAAACACACATCTATTGGAGAATCTAGATCCAAAACCATGGGCCACAAACGCCACACTCCTCGGTAGACTGCAGAGCATGATCTAATTGGAAAACTACCATCGCAAAACTTGTCAATGACGCTACACATAAGGTAGTACACAGAGAATCCAATTGGCCAATCCTTTGAGCTAACTACAAGAAAAAGAAATATTTTGGAAAGAAGAAGAGAAGAAGAAGCTCTGCTACAATCTGTCATAAACTAAATTGCCCCAAAAGTCCAAGGTAACACAATTGCAAGAATTCCAAGGACTGGCAAAAGAAGTAGGCTAAATGAACAAGGAATGAAGGGAAATAATACCCGAAAGAGGAGGAACAAAAAACGAAGCTGAAATAGAGAGCACAAAAAATATTGCTTCTCAAAGACGGCAATATCAGAAACTGAAAGAAAATGATTGCCAAAAAAAGAGAAGAAAGTAAAACGAATTTGGAAACTCAACATTCCCAGGAGAGGGAAAATAAGGTAGAAACTCAAAACATGTTAAACCACATACACCCACAAGAACCATGGGTTTCGATAGCATGCAATGTAACCATTTGACTGAAAAACTTAGGAAGATAGTAAAATCAAATTTAAGCAGTTATATTATTTATGGCAGTCTTCTGTACAGTAATACCCCTTGAGCTTGAAGCAGCTACAACTCGACTCACCTAACTATTGTGCTGAAATTGAATCCAACACATGGAATTTCTAGGATTAAAACCCCCCAACTTTTAGGTCTTGAAGGATCTAGTACCTTATTGAAAACTAAAAAGACTACATTTTGATAATTCTTGTTTGTATTGCAATGATAGAGTGACGGGGTGCATAGAGATTACAATATGCAAATAAAGAAACATAATCAATTTGATCCTTATAGCTATGCCTATAATTTCTCGAAGAATCATATATCTTAATTCATGCCACGTATTTGTTTCCTAAGACTCGTCACAAAAGCCACAAAGAGCAGGGAAGCAGGCTAAGCGGGAAAGATAAGTGAAACCTTAATTGCATCACATACACACCCGACCAAAGAACATTCCAGCATTTTGTTTCTTTTCGAGAGTCGAGCAAGACTGAAAATCAAGTTCATTGGTAAATGTTGGACCAATACCTTCCGCACCAGCTATCATAATACATTTCAGTGAGACTTAAATTCAGTGACTATGATTCCATGTGTTTCATCTCAATGAATCAATATGAATGTGCAACTATTGCCATAACTCCAACAAATTGACAAATAACAACAGATTTATCATGTGTAGAGTCCAACAATTGATTAGGAGTCTCACGTTTCATATAAAAAAAAATCCATTTGACAGATAGGTTACTACAACCTCGAGATCACAAAGTTATCAACGCAATTATGATACTCCAATTAATACAAGAAGGTACGACAATTGGATAATTACAATCTGCGCCCAACTTCTCCTGTCATATCGTTGCTCGAAAAGACAAGCACAATAGAAATAATCGGAAAAAAAATCCTGAAAGTACGCAAAGAACATAGGAAATTGCAGATTGAGATCGCCAATATAAACAAATCAGCGGCATGGTTCAATTACGCAAGAGAATTGGGGAAATAAAGAGATCTAGTAACGAACCTGAAACGAATTGCAGAGAAATTGAAGCGCAAAACAACGAAAAGAGAGAACGCCAGGATCTGCTTCTGGAAAATGCACTCATCCCTCTTTCTTTCCAAAAGTTTTCTCTGGAAAGCTATAATTGGTTCTCTGTATTCTGTAACTTGAAGCTACCAATTAAATCCCAGTAAATTATAGTTCGGTTGCTGCCGTTGCCCCCTACGCTTTTATTCTTTGCGTAAATCGTCTTTTTTTTTTTTTATATAAAAAAGGAACAATATTACACGTCTGCAAGAATTTTATAGAGAGACCAGAGTTTTTTTCACCTTATTCTAAATTTTAATTATTTATTCTATAGTTGCATGTAAATCCAACTCTGATATAATTTCCCAACTTGTCAACTATGTTTTCAACTTTTTTTTCCCTTTCCAGATGATGTCTCTATGATTCAACTTAACAATATATCATAGGACTTTCTATTGTTTTATAAAATGACAAGCATTACCTCTTATTTTTCCGTAAAGTAATAATAAAATACGTGCAACTGCAGATTTTATACCGAAATATGACAGACGTTTAAATTCTAAATAAATAATTTTGAGAAATTTGTGCCCAGGTTTGTTATGATTTTTCAGAGGAAAGCCACCAAATTACCCATTTATTACTATTAGGAGGTAGTCCCAATCAATGAATGAGTAATAGGTCGATTAATGTAAACTATAAATATTGCAATATTCCGTTTCAACATTTTTTTAGTTTCTTAAACATTTAATTGATTATCATATTAAACATTTAAAGCTCAAACTAAGTATTAATGCCAAATTAATTAGAAGGAATGCTACCTTCTTGAAAAAATTGACAAGAGGATTCCAGCCCATATGTTTGAAGATTATTTAGAAATGCATTCAGGGTTAATTTTCCCGCATGAAGAAAAATACAATTCAACCATAACAGAAAATAAATTACACATTTAAAATTTTAAGTTTCTACTTTCTAACCAATCATTAAAAAAAAAAAACTATCATGGAAGAATTGAGAATAGAATGTAACAAACCAAAACCATTTATTAGCATAAAAATAGAGGAAACCAGACGTTGTACACTTAATGTCTCTATTTGACCACAATCAACCCATTTGGACTAAAATGTTCTTAAACACAATAATTACAACATACAACCGAGAATTTCAGTTTCCCTCCAATTAGAGAGGTGATCAAGAAAACATAACCAACAGAACAGTGGCTGCTATTTTGTTCGAGTCAACCATGATGATATTGTGTTACCAGTCAGCAGTTCCAAAAACAGAATGAAAAGAGTTCAAGAGTTTGTTTCTCTAATGGCATAACCTAAACAGAAAACCACTCTTTGGTAATAACTGAAGAGGAAGCCAACAGAAGAACGAAATCCAAAAGACGAATAGGTAAACATAGCCTCAAAGAACTAACAGAACTGAGACGAGTTCTATTGACATTTCAAGCATCTACAAGTACATAAATCAATTCAGAAGCCAACTCTGATACCACAAAACTGAAAGTGCAAGAGATAGAAAATACAATACTCTAGAGGGGGGTGAATAGAGTATGAAAAACAATTGCCAAATAATTGCGGAATAATAAGAACTGCTGCTTTGATAAGATTTTCCAAGGCCTTGAAACAGATCGTCAAGTCCTTGTAAAATATAAACAATATAAGCACAAATATAAGAAATAAAAGCAGTAAAGGACACA
>CAOJBJ011596759.1:0-13530 GCA_948291685.1 Euphorbia celastroides | reverse complement strand
CATAGGGCTTGAGTCATAAGCAAGTAAAAGAAGTTGTTCAAGCCAATCCCTTTCTCCTCTAGTACACTCCAAGTCTCCATAGCAAACTGCAGCAAAGACGAAAATAGACTAAGTTTTACAGCAAAATAGGTTCCTGTTTGTGGTGGTAGCTGGCAGATACTAGTATATTTTAAAATGTTTCATAGTTCAACCAGTTGAACCTAGAAAAAGTGAAGAGGTTCCTTGATGTCTTACGCAGGACAAACGGCAATAGAAATGGAATCGCACATCGAAAATCACCATATATAATGAGATTTCATGTCTCCAAGACAAAAACAGAGAATATAATTGTCTAGGAGTATGTGCTACCTCAGTTTTAGCCTTTACAGGATAAGAAATAGGTTTTAGAGTTAAGACCATGCAATAGTCGCATACTAAGTTGTATCTTTTAACTCCATCAATTTACTTTCAAGCACCTACACCACTGAATGCACATTTGCTTGATGCTTGGTTAAGTGTGGTTGTTGATATATATTCCATACCGACTAACTAGAGCTTAGCTCTTTGACTATGCTTATCATATTCATCGATTATGTGTAGCCCAAGTAAGCGTTTCTGTTGATAGAAGTTCTTATGCCCCCGTATTGTTTACTATTCTAGCAAACTTTACAGCGTCAATTGATATAGAGTTACATTGTAGGACATGTTCGTTGTTCTTACAGTCATACTTTGTGCAGATATTACACAGATTTTTTTAAAAAATTAACTGCCTTAATTCACCCCTCTTGAAACTTAGAAACCAAAAGATATAACAGTATGAACAAGCTATACAAGAGAAAACACTTATAATTGATTTCCCAGCTAATTAGCTTACCAATGGATCTGGTGATTTTGCACAATATTTAAGAATATTGATGAAGTCATGAGCTGTTAGTGAGCTGTTTGAACGGACAAAATCCGAAAGCAGATTGGATGCTCTGGCTCTCTCACCCACGAAAAGAGCATGGACAATTTGGTTCTGAATGGATCCCGCAGTCATCTCTTCTCCATGTGCATCTCCTGCACTTGGTACAAATTTTAGAATCAATATACATGTCATATTACTTAAGTAAATTGACACGCAGATGTGCGTGCACAAATGTAGGATATTCAAAAACTAGCGAAAATCTGCAACAGCACATCTTCATAGCTGACAGGTAAAGGTCCTTTCACTTATCCAAAACAACTGAAAGATTAATTTGAAGTCTTTGAGTTCAATTTAGCACCACATTCATATGACAAAAATGCCTAGGAAAAGGTAGAGTATACAAAACTGAACATAAACACAGATTGATGGTGGCAAAATTAGTCAATTTGCAAGCAATATGCTAATTTTCTTCCCTTGTATTTATAAGATTCTGAACATGAATTCACATTTGCACAAATTGACAGTGAGGCACACTCTAATCAAAATCACAAATTACAATCAACCACATATACAATTACAAGGTTTGCAAATTACATTACCTATTGTGGTAGCTATACTTCGACAAAATCCAATCTCGCCGAGAATATTTCTTCGCCCCTGTACCCGAGTAATAAAAGTAAAGCTTTGAACTTTGAATTGCTTTGCATCAGGCATTAAAAATTGAAAAACGAAAACCATAATCACGTACATGTTCGACCACATTGGATTTACTGAACGAGTCTATCACAGACCGCAACCTGCAAAATAGCAATTTAAGTTGTAACAGTCCAATGGTACTCAATGCAACACTCATGCTAATAGATTTGTACTTACAGAGGTCTATACATGCTTTACCGATGATCTAAACAAGTGCAAGCTCACTAAAAGTAGGTCAATGCACCGCCCCAAAAGCAAATCGGACGATAATCGATGGAATTATTCAAAATCACAACGACTCAGCTTCTTCGTCATAGGCTCGGATTAGCTCAGCGCCTCGACGGCGAGCAAAAGGAGAAAGCCAGGCGGCGGCGAAAAGAGAACGCCGAGACGAAGCGTAAGAAAAATTAGCGGTGGCGCTACTTTTTATGTTTTTGCAAGTAAAACCATAAATGAAGCCAAAACGACGTCGTATAGAGAAAACAGGACTCATAAATTAGGGTTTTACACGAAAATCCTCCTCTTGGCTTCTTTTTTCTCGTTCAGCCCACAAATCGCCGCAACTCGTCTTCTTCCTCCATTGTTGCTCTGCTTCTGCTATTGGGTAAAACCTTAATTGTTCTTTTCTTCTTATTTTCCAGTGAATTTCAAACTCTGTTGTTGGGTTTCTCTAGCTGCGATTGGTACAAACATTGAATACCCTAGAGAACGGTAATATTGCAGGGTTTCGTAAAATCCATGTGTTTATTGCCGGAATCGATTTTATAATCATTGCATCAATAAACTAGAACTTTATCTGTACTTGCCTTTGTAACTTTTGTGATTTTGGTCATTGTTGTGCAGAAGATACTATAATGGCTGAAGAGGAGGCAAAGCCGCTGGCATACATACCAGAAGTTATATTGAAGAAAAGAAAGCACAAGGAAGAGTCCATAGCGCTTACAAGGAAGACACAGTTGGAGTTTGGGAAGCAAGGAGTGAAGAAGAGGAAGGTTGAGGATATCAAAAGGCCTGAGCAATTTATCAAGGAGTTCAGGGACAAGGTTTGTTCCCCAGTAATTGCTTTTCCGAATCTCTTAGTTGCTTTTCCAAATGGGATTTTTTGTTATCATTTGTGGTGTATTTGAGGAATTATTTGCAAAATCCTCTTGCACAGGATAAATTGACTGCTCATTCGTGTTGTTGTATATAAGAAATGAAACTCATTTATGGTCCATATATTATACATTCACACTGCCATGTGATTATAAAGTATCATTATCTTTTCTTGCTTCATTGAAATGCCAGAACTATGTATCATTTGAAAAGTTCCAATGAGTATTTCTCTCAATGATGTCCTAAAGTTTTCTGCAAATTGGTTCTTGGGTGTTTCCATAAACTTTGTATTTTCCTGCTGCTAGTGATATGTTGGGCCATATTTTGCCAATATAATGTACTTGTTATTTTGGATAGTCCATCCCAGCCTAACTGTCTGTTTGCTTTCGAACAATTTGTTCTTTTCTTTCTGAAGGAACTGGACCTCATCCGAATGAAGCAAAGGGCAAAGAGACCAAAATCAGCTTCATTTAAACCAAAGTCAAATCTGCTTTTTATCATCCGCATACAGGGGTAACTTGTGCTCCTCTTTTCAGCTTGATGCCTTTTTCAGTAACCCTTATTCATATGCCCTGTTCTCATATGTTCATCTTTCCAGGAAAAATGACATGCATCCAAAAACGAAGAAGGTTTTGTATAACCTCAAGTTGAGAAGAAATTTTCATGGTGTTTTCATGAAGGCAAGTCCCGGAGTATTTGAGATGTTGCAAAAGGTGGAGCCATATGTAACTTACGGGTAAGCTGCTTTATGTACAGACTAAATAGTAAATATCATATCTAGAACTAAATAGTCTATGATGTGTAAAAGTGAAATGAGGGTGTTTAATATATGTCACCATGTAACATGCCTTTTACGTTAGACTAAACTGTAAAGTACCTCATGGGACTTTGGATTAGCATGAAAGTCGAAAATAGTGGCATGTTTGATATTGTTCAATATAGTACGATTAAACTGATATGCTCCCTTCTGAATTTTGTTCTGATTATGTTTTTTTTTTTTGATAAAGCTTTGTCTTCCCAGAATTTCGAAATGTTTCATATTGTAGATTCGTTAGTCTGTTTATTATGTGTGCATTTTGTCAATTTTCTGTTTTTTATAAGAAGTTATGTTTTGTTAAGGTATCCAAATCTCAGAAATGTGAATGAGCTCATTCGAAAGAAGGGTTATGGGAGGCTAAACAAGCAGGCAGTTCCTTTGATTGACAACAACATTATTGAACAGGTAGAACCCGATCAAGCCTTTAAGCACATGTTTTAAGTACTGTGGGATTAATGACAAATCGTTTATTGTTTCTGTTTCAGGCATTAGGGAAGTATGGCATCCTGTGTTTGGAAGATCTCATACATGAAGTTGCCACTGTCGGTCCACATTTCAAAGAGATCACCAGCTTTTTGGGGCCATTTTCACTCAGCAGACCGAAGGGAGTATTGCAAGGGAAGAAGGCCTTGTTCAAGGATGGAGGAGACACTGGCAATCGCGAGGATAAAATTAATGATCTAATCGATAGGATGAACTGAAATCGCCTCTCGTGTGCTTGATTTAGTGTCTAGTTCAACAAATTTGAGTTACTAGAAGGAAAATTTTCTTACCGTTATGGTTACTGTAACCTGCCCTTGGTATTCTGTTGTTGTCGGGCCACAGTTTGGTTTTATTTTTTATATCAGTTCAGTTGCAGTTCTTATCATAATTAATGTCTGCTTAGAAAAATCAATTTAAGTTTATTTTCTGCAACTTCAATGGCAATAGTTTCTCAACTGCTCATGCACTTATTTTTCTAATTCAATTACTCATACAGTCTCTTCAGATAATTTTAACTCAATTTTGATTTACAGGTAGGCTACCCCATCACTTTGTTTTGAAACTATGTAAACATTATTTTTCATGGGTAGTATGCAAGTGTCCTAACTGAAAGTTTGGGCTGCCTTGAGACAGTTTTGTACGCTCTGAGTTTGTGTGGAATTATTTTTTTAGACCGTAGGAAATCCAACATGTGTGGAGTTGTGTGTTAAAATCCCGTAATCAACAATTTAGGTAAAATGTCTTTTTAATATTAAAAAAAAATCAAAATTCTATTTTAAAGCTGGCAGTAGATTTTAGTATTTGGGACGCGAAAGCAATTTTTGACGGCTTTCATTTTTTTTAGCATAAAGGATAAATTATTGTATTGTTGAGATGATACCTTGTTATATGAAAAAGTTATATGAAACCAATACCAAGCAGAACAAATTGACTACAAAATAACATACAAAATGACAAATAAGTATAAAAAATGGATTCTCTGGTGTGGTGGTTTGAAAATGAAGGCCGAGTACTGGGAAACTTCTTCAAGCGAAGCGAGCGACGCCGAAGCCAATTCAAAAGACGCAAATGACGAACTGTACTATCTACCTGGTTCTTTGCCCAAATTGCAGTTTAGGTGCGCAATTCAACTCCAATTAAATATTCTTCGTTTTTCATTTTTCAGCTTAATTTGATCGATTATCACTGTTCATTTTTCCATAGGAGTGATGTTTCAAAGGCTACATGGAGAGATGAGATTTGTATGGCTGAGGTGGTTGAAAAGAGAGGCAAAATGTGGACGACAACCGGAATTGTTCGGAGTGGGAAAACCTACTGCTCAATTGAGGAGACCTTGTATGTTGAGTAAAAACGCCTTTAATCTCTTCGACGCTTCAATTCAGTTCTTTCAGTGTAAATATTGAAATAGAATCTGTTGTACTTTAGATTTTTGGCAGAACTGGGAGCATTGATTCTTATGGATGACAAAGATGTTCTGCTTTCTCTGAAAGATATGTATGTGAAGATAGAGGATGAAAAGAATGGGTGTTGTAGGGAGTTGTTTGAGGCCTATAAGCACCTAAAGTCTCTCGGTTACATTGTTGGACGTCACGATGCTCATTGGTCGGTGAAGGCTAATTGTGCTAATGATACTGCTGAAAGCAACAACAACAACATAGTAGGAACTGTATTAAAAGATACATCTTCTACTGTAGAGAGGCTAAGTAATTTGCAGATGGATGATGAGTTAAGGTTGAATTTTGATGTTTATCTGCCTAATAGCAAATTTAGAAAGTCTTCACCTGGTGATCCGGCTTTTTCACTATGCCTAATTAGGTAAAAAATTCGGAACTTTTATACAGTGATTTGGTGTTGTGTATGCTTCACCATTTGTATTTTATTTGCCCTTTCTGGCAAAATTGTAATCATGACTTTGATCAAATTAAGTGTGATGTAGTTTTGGAGTTAGGCTTTTGACTAACAATTCAACATCATCATTTGCGGGTTGTCTATAACTGCCACAGACACATCCAGTGCTCTGTCTTTATAAACTTCTTTTATGTGTATGCATTTTATTAGTAACCTAGTAGTTAGATATCTATTAATTTGCTACAGTTACCTTTGTTACCTGCCCTGACTTGTGATTCGGGTCCTATTTGTGTCAAAATTCATCTGAATAAGGCACTATAAATCTCTAAACAGCAAACTGGTTTACATTCGTAACTACTACCTTCACTTACCTCCTTCAATCACTAATCAAGCCCCATTTTCATCACAAACATTAATACATTTTCTTCTAATGCCAAATTCATTTCGGCTTTCCATAAGATTCTGATAGTGTGAAATGTGGAAGTAGTAGCCTAGAGAGCTTTTCAGCCTTATTTTATAGTGTAGTTCATTTCCAGGAGGCATGATGGTTGTGATGGAATCCTCTGAGAATCTATCTGCACCTATTAAAGGAACAACATTTTATTTACCGTGCACTCAGTATGCAAGATAGACAAACATTTGTGATGGTTATTTTCTTTTGAATACTAATCATTTATATGATTTGCTCCTTGCCTTGTAGGGATAGCCCACCATCCATAGGAAAGATTGAGACCCTTGAGAGACAATGTGGAGAGGTCCCTTTGAAGATTTGTCATGTAGATCATGGCCAGGTTAGCTTTTTCTCCTTTAACAAGGTAGAGCTACCTGTGCTGCCCTAACTTTGGATGCCAATGCAAAGAGGAAGGCATCTGATTTAGTCAAGTTCTCGCTTTTGCATCTTGAATCAACTTAATTACGGCACTGTGATTTCGGCATTTGTGTTTCTCCTTCCATAAGGAATACTTGCTATTTGGCTATATGGTTCTTTATTATTCATTGATTATTGTCTCCTTACCTATTGGTGTGCATCTTGAAGGTGCTTTCAGCAAGAGAAAAGGCAGGTATGAGAGCGTCTTATTTCCTTGCCTAGTTGAATTCTGATCTGTTGCTATCTTATGGTAATGTTCATTTGTTATCGATGTATGTCAACTGTGAATAGTTAGTGAAATGTGAAAGATCGTAGAATGTGCAAACCGTACAAGCTAAACATTGAGTTTTTTCCATTTAACCATGCAACAGGAAGAGAATAATCCATCTCAAAAATTGCTAACAAAACCTTCATACCATTAGCCCCCCTCAGCTAAGCACCCTTCCAAATGTTCATGTACCCATTTACTGGCTAAGTATCAACCTCTCGTATCTATTTTTGTATTTTGTCAACTGAGATTTTTGGTGCACAATTTAAATGATGTGATAAATATTGTTATGTGAATTGGAGCCAAGGTGCAATAGAATTTTGGTTGATAAAAATTTGTAAATCTCGTTAATCGAAAAAAATTTCGTTAGTCCGAGTGATGAAGGTTTCTTGCCTTTCTATATAACTTGTCCAATATGCAAAATTAACTTGTGTTCTTTACTGGCTGATATGATTAGATCAAAGTCTTATCGAGTTTAGATTACTTTAGTTCTTGTATTACTAAAAGCACTCATGGAGAATTCACTTTTGCTACCACAGCACAAACACTCGGATTAAATCAAGTACAGCCTATGTAGTTTTATGGTTGAAGATTTTTATGGAGAAAAAGCAAACTGCAAATTGGCTGATTACCATCAGTAACCAACTTATCTGCTGCAGAGACCAATAACTTGTTCACTTCTTGTGTTTGTGGCGTTAAGGACAAACGAGAGAATCCCAAAATCACATTCTATTTGAATATTTTACACATTTAACAGATACAGAAGATGGCAACACAAAAGAGATGAGAAAAATGGCTTTGCCTTCAGGACCATTATACATTGTAGTTGTAGTACAGATAAAATTACAGAGCGAAATGATTTTGGTTTGATCTGCCTTGCATGATTATATACTGTCCACAACTTGATTTTTCTTTGATTGTTTACTTGTTGCAGAGTTCTGGAACATTTTCATGTACAAAGTCACCTTCTGAAGCTCCTTGTTTCGGGATGTTTATCGTCATCTTCCTCTGGTAGCTTGACAGCAGAATAAGTTCCAGCATTGTGTAGCTTGACAGCAGAATAAGTTCCAGCTCCACACAATGCCCCGAGAATAGGAGCCGTGAGATAAACCCATATGGCTCTATAGTTATTCACAGCTATGGTTGGCCCTAATGTTCTCACTGGGTTCATTGATGCACCAGTCACCGCTCTGCACCACATAAAAAACACATGACCTCATAGCCTCACATTAATCAGATATTGGATATTATACATTAGACACCTTATAATTTGCTTATAGATGTAGCAAGTGGGAAAAAAGAATATGAAAGGCCTAATGCATATTTTCCCCCTAAACTTGTCAACTTTTATCTTTTTGACGTCATGCACTTTGAAAATGACCCCTAACCCCTCAAACTTGGTAAAAGTGTACCCAATAGCCTCCACATGCTTACGTGGCAACATTTCTATGTTGAAAAGTCAATACATCCACGCACTGTCACGTCAGCATGAGGGGGTTATTGAGTATATTTTTGCCAAGTTTGAAGGGTTAGCGGGTCATTTTCAAAGACGTGATATATTAAGAGCCATGATATATTATCGTCCCATAACAAAATTTAAGATGTTTGTTAAAAGATCGTTTTTTTGTGAAAAAAGCAATCTCGAACTAGCTTAAATGATCTAAAACAATGATATGGTTACATGTTTCCAAGGGAAATGCTTGAGGGCGGCAAAAGCAATGGTAATCGCCGGGTTCAAATGTGCGCCCGAGATGTGCCCAGTCGACAAAATCACTATCATCACAGCAAGTCCAGCTGAAGCCGATAGCCCTATCAATGTTTCTGCGCCTTGCGTCTTTTGGTTCACAATCGCAGCTGCAGTTCCCGCAAATATAAGAATCAAAGTCCCCACAAACTCAGCTCCAACCTGAAATTGTTCCACCACTAATCAAAGTTAGCATCTTTTTTATTTAACAATGAACCCGAAAAGGGTATTTTAAAAGACCTTTCTTGCTAGAGAGACTGGGGGAGGGGGGAAAGTGCAGGAAACGGGAGGCAATTGCAGGATTTCAAGAGGGATTTGCCTCCGAAACCGTTGAATTTGTGATCTGCGCCTGGTCGAAAACCGCCGAACAAAGGCGCACCGGGCGTGCCTGGGGTTGCTGGGATCTCTTCATTCTTCATTCTCCATTTTAGTCATTCTCTATATATTGAGCAAGTACAGAATGTTTCTTACATTAAACTGTTCTAACTCAACATTATATATGTGTGACTGTATTCTCGCTATAAATAGTAATATTCATGGTTGATACCATTGGCTTTAAAACTAAAAGCTTATATAAAAAACAATGTGAAAATATTCTATGGTGTGAAACTGAGATGAGTTAATGATAAGAAACGAGACTTGTTCTCAAAATTTACTTAAATCGCTCTACCCACTAAATTGATGCTTTTGCGTTAATTTTTTATTTTCTCATTCAAGATTTAGATGAATATTAGCATGCAGTTTAATCAATAATTAATGTAGTACACTGTACACCAAAAAAAAAATTTTCCTAGAAAACACCGAAAATTATATTTTTGAACCCTATGATATGCATTTTTGAAGTTTTTTTCCTTTTTGCAACATTTTTTCATTTTAATTAAAATTTGTCCCCCTTCAAATGTCGGGTTGGCTTAGTGAGTGGTCTTACATTATACTTTTTCTAAAAGCTCTATTTTAAAGCTTTTTTCAAATCAATTTGAAATTATTTTTTATGATGTTGTCCTCGAAAGCTTCATTCTAAAGCTTTTCCGATAAACAGAAGTTATGAAAATATACTCTAATTTAGTGGAAATTAATGCATAGGATGGGATGAAATGCAGGGAATAATATAGACTATGATACCTAAAACGATGTTATCCGTCAAATGCCAAAGCTTCTTCTATAAGAGAAATACGAAGTAAATTGTTTCCCAATATTCCTGCAATCGGATTCCTTTCCTTTCGGTCCATTTCAATTTTATCCTTTCATGTAATTAATTTTTTATAACATCTAGTGCACCGAAACTTTGATTCGACTATATCCAAATCAACTCGGGTCCAATACTTGATTATACGGAGTGGGTCTTCTAATAAAAAAATTTTACATTCATAAAGCTCAAACTTAAAACCTTATTTAAATAATATCAAACTACTTACTATTTGGTATAGGACTCATCGAGTTTTATGCGGGTTTTTTATATCAATAAACTCTTTCCTCTTTTTATAGTGCATTTGTAAATTGTAACGCTTTGTTTTGAAATGATTTTTCATTTGAATTTGTAATTTTGGTTCTAGTCCAAGAAATCATTCCCTTTTTATTTTTTATACAACGTAATGGTTTCCATACTTTTTATATAGTGTTCCGTGTCGAAGTCTTAACATCAAAACTCACCAGAAGTTCAAACCAAAATTTGGTGTAGTTTTTAATGCTGTAGAATCTGTAAATATTGAAGTGTGAAGTACATTAAGATCATGAGACTAAACAAACTTACCAAAAAGAGTATAAAAATAAATGAAATAACAATTTTGTAATTCATATTATTAACCTTCATCTCGAACTTTTAGAAAATCAGTCATATTTATTTTTAACTTCTGAGAAGAAATATTTGTGTAACATTAATTGAGAACATATAGTTTCCAAATCCGGTATAAATTCATCTAAGTCATGTTGTCTATTAGCAAATATATACTATATTTGACTAAAACGGTCACGTAGAGAATGACCGATGATTGTTACCCACACAAACTAAAACATAAATTCTCTAAAATACAAAAGGAAAAAGAAAGGAAAAAAAAATTGTTTAACAAACACAGCACCAATCATATTTTGAATTCAAAAAGACTTATTAGTCTATAGTTTTTAAAAGCCTAATATATCGGGACCCTTCTTAAGTTATTCTGAATAGTCTCTCGTCCTCTAAACTCACGAAAATGTATCTATTAGTCCCCTTTAACTTACAAAATGCACCACTTCGCCCCCTAAATTCCATGTGTTGAATTCTAATTGGCTTATATGTAAGCAAGAAACTTTAATTTATCCCGAAAACTATAATCCATAAACTTTAATCGGGATAAAACCCCAGGATCGAAACTTGTCTAGAATTGATTGGTAATAGATAACAATAAACAATAAGTGGAAGCGTACCTTTTAACGCGATGAAATCAATAAATCATAACGAAGAGAAAGTATCGTTTTTCCTTTCTACTTTTAGCAACCGACCTCTTGATGATAAGAAATTGAATGACGGTACTGATTGGAAACCACAGATAATTGAATAGATAAAGAAAACAAAATCTTATTTCTTTGCTTTCTCTATTTCACCTTATGTACTTTCAATTCTATTGTTTTCTTTAATATATGATAGACATATATAAATGTTAATCAAGTAACATTAACAATGGTTATTAATAGCATAATTTAATAAAAAATAATATTCATTAATTTCTCTCTTTTCATATAACCGGTGTTTCTTTACAACTTCTAATTTCACATTACTCTTTCTTTCAAGAGTTAATAACGTGAAAAACATAAATGCAAATTAACAACTATAATTTCCATTGTTATACTTTTAATCCATTTCATTCATTTTTATGCCAATTTATTAATAGAGGGAAGGGAATTTAAACCCAAACCGACTTAATGTCCATAAGACTTTGTAATCATCACACGGAACCACATATAATATTAAATCGGAGTCTATAATATACATGAGCCACACAGATTATGTTAAATAATCTTACATTAACTTTTCAAAAATTTCATTTTTTTCCCATCCAACCATAAGTTGACATGTGAAATTTCTAGGTTTAAAAACACTTTTTTGACAAGTTTAGGAGGGTGGGAGGCTCTTATGAATAAGTTCAGGAAAACGAGATATATACTTGAAAATTCAGGGAAACGAAAAATTATTCGGAATAACTTCAGAGAGGTACCAATGAATTGGGCCGTCTTTAAAATAAGTTTTGTGTTGAGTGCTTCTATAAATGGGAATCTCAATGATGAACCATTTTGCGTTAAACAACAAAAACTATGCACCGATACCAACATTTTCCAAAAAGCACATGATTAGCTTTATTAATTATAATCATTAACCGTTTTAGTGGCTAATAGAATAGCAAAGACCGATTAATCACTAATTAAAGGTGCTGTACTTTTTATTTTATTTTTGGATTTTCGATCGCCTTTATTCTTTTATTTTTGCTGACAATTTTAAAGTATTTAAAGTAAGTTTGCCAGAATTAGTTGCCTAACCAAAAATACAAAAATTAAAATTTTTACTTTAAGCACTTTAGCTACAACAAATGAATTAGTTCTTTTTCCTTTTTGCAGTTCGTGTAAATTAAAGATTTTGGATACATATTCTGAAATTCAATGGGTTAACTATTTCTGGTTTTTTTCTTGTATAAGAGTGAATAACTATGGTTAGCTTAACTATACCATCTTTCTATATATTTGTCAATAGGATAAACTTCCCGTGACATATTTTTGGGGGAAAAAAATTTGTTCAACAGCTAAAAACAATCAGAAATAATTATAGATCCATTAAAAAGTGGAGAAAAGTCTGCTATTCGAAAAGAACTTTTGCAAAATATTTTAGCAAACGTTACCGCTTTATTTGGAAGCGTTATAATAAAAAGCGTACTTTCAATGTAGTTTCTCATTTTTTTTTCAATTTTTAGTTTTCTATTTTTTAAGTTATTTTGAGAAATTATTTTTTACAAACTTAGGAACACGTTGCCTTTAGAAAATCAAAATTTGAAAGAACATATTCTTGGCAATAAAGAGTGATCCAGATCAATTTATTTGCATAGGTAAAACCTTTATTAGATCATAGGATGGATATATTTTGCAGAACGTCATTTCTTCTGCCTGTTTTCTTAAATATTTTTTATATTGAGAAAACTTCAAAAACATACCATGTGGTTTTGGATTTTTGCAAAAACATGTCTGTGGTTTAATTTTTTCCAAAAACATGTCTTATGGTTTTAGGCCTTGTTCTCTTCACCTTCAATTTGGTTCAGTTCAGTTCAGTCTAGTTCAGTTCAGGTCGGATCCATTAATTTTAGTTGAAAAAAGTAATGTAAAGAAATTAAGTTCAGTTCAGTTCAGTTCAAGTTTTAGAAATCGAATGAACATGACCTTTAACTATAATCTGATAAAGGTTTCCCCTTTTCAACAAAAAGAAGTCTATGCTCTGTGGCATTAATATATTGTTGTTATCCGACCAATTTAAGTGGCTAAAATACAAAATAAATTTGGAAGAAATAAGTAGTGAACAAAAGAAGTTTGTAAATGATGAAACTTGTATGATTCATCAAGAAATTGTATGAGATTTTTTGTTTTGAAACTCTAAAATTTCAAAGAAAATGAACTCAATTATACTTAGAAAAATATGTCATATTCTACTGTGATTTTGTGTTTTTTCTTATTTTGCCACCGTCATCATTAGATTGAATTTCACCTTACTGATTCAATGGTGATGAATAGTAAAGTAAGATTAACTTTTAAAAAAATAAAATCAACATAACCTTCACCGAAAAATATATAAACAATTTTCAATACAAAG
>CAOJBJ011595811.1:0-16651 GCA_948291685.1 Euphorbia celastroides | reverse complement strand
CCATAAGAAACGCGAAAAGAGTTTTAGATCTGAGGTAAAACGGAAAGTTGCAGCGTGCATGAGAGATGAAACTCTGAAATCGGGAACTTTGATGAAATTTGGGAAATGATGAACATGGGCTGAGCTTCTTCTCAAGGTAGCGAAATTTCTTCGACAGGCCCTAAGCATGCGCTCAAGTAAATGAAAATGCCGTTAAGACTTTAGGGTCTGTTTGGGACCGCTTTCTCTAACTATTTTTTCTAAAAATTCTAATTTGAAGCTTTTTTTAAAATGCAGTAGATTATAGTTTTGGGAAAACTGTTTTGACAATTCTCAACTTTTTTATATAAATAATCAAAATGCACTTCCAAAATCTAAAAAATGATATTATATGAAAAGTATGTAATACCAACTTTTAGGACCAGTTGACAATGTATATGATATTGCGGGCTAATGTTAAGGCTCTAAATCTTTTTCTTCTGAATGTTTCAAAGATAAAAAATAATACAAATATTTTTTTTTAAATAATTTAGTTAAAAAATCAATGGTTTATGAAATATAGAAATTTTAAATTTTGAAATTCAAATTAATTAAAGAAGAAAGTGTTTATTGGGAGTTTTTTTGGTGATGCATGGAATACGTAAATGTAAAATTAAAAATTGATTGTAAAAGAATGATTAATTAAAATTTTGGTCAAAAATAAAATTTTTATATAAAACTGATTAGAGGTGCAATTTCTTATTTTTTTTTAATAAAGCTTGACCTGAGTTTTGCCCGCTAAATATTTTCATATATTGAATTTAGTTTATATGTCAATGCCTGCCCAAATAATAATATTATTATTTATTAAATATTTTTATATATTACATTCAGTAATCATGTTGCATTTTTGTATTTTAGCATATTAATATTTTAGTGTTTAATATTACGAGTCTTCATATATATTCAAAGATTTGAGGAAAGTAAACTATATGTAGGAATTAAAAATGTGCGTAAAACTTTCTTTTTTATTTAAATAAAAGAATAAAGGAAAAGCAACCATTTACCTACAACACTAAACTTATTTCAGGTCAATACTATATGTTAACTTTCTAAGAAACAGTCGTATATCTTAACTAGATTGACATTTTCTACAAAATCTAGAAAAATAAAACAAGGGGGAGTAATATAGTTAACTGGTTTGTTTGTATTATGTATAGTTTAGAATCACTTATGTTAGGAATAGATATAAAAGTGTTACATTGGTCTTGCATAAAGTAAAAACGTGAATGATATGCAAACACTTTATTAGATTGGTGTGTTTAATAGTTAAAAGTTTTCTTGTTTGAGTAGTGCCGTGAATCATTTTTATTGGGGAAAGTATACAGCTTTATTGTTTATTTGAAACATTGTTATGAATTAAAATAAGAATGTATATATAGTACTTTGCATTTATAAAATAAGGGTTAAAGACTTAAAGCTATAATTTTGTTAAACACATACATTATGTTGAAATACACGGGATTGCGGTCTACTCAACAAGTAGAGTGATAGACTTGTGGGTTAAATCAGTTTTTTTTTTGCTGGGAGCAATTTGTAGGAGCTGAGAAATGTTAGTCATGTTTGTTTCATATTATAGCTCATTTTTTTTTGTGGTAATAACCACAAGTATTCCGAACCCACCTTTGGCGGGATCTGACTAATCCCGCTCGACCGGGTTGCTGATTAAGGCTTAAAGTCTCCCAGCGGGTGGTGGGGTTCGAACCCGTGACTATCAGATCACCTGCAGCTCCGCTCTGCCAGCTGAGCTACCACCATTCTGAGAGAGAAAGGTCAAAGTGTTGACTTAGTCTTAGAAAACAAGCCTCTAAAATGGTAACAATTTCCCCTATTTTGATGCTCATTTTCACTCAGCGAAAAATGTTCCATCTCGGTAGCTTACAGATCATAATGTTGGGTCGGTTTCAGGGTGTTCAAAAGGGCAGCACGCATAAATGCAGAGAGGCTAATCTTGGTTGGAAGCAAAGAGTGGGGAAAGGGCATGGTTAGTGTCAAAATCCTCTCAACTGCTGAGCAATATGAGGTTAAACTATAACAGGCGAGTGGGTTACAAACTTACAATATTATTCTTTTATGTGCTATTTATTTATGTCCAAGTTGTAGTGATAGGCATAATTTTTTGTTAAAAAAGATTCTTTAATGAGGCACAACACGCTATTCATTTGGGTTTTACTTTATTTGGTTCTGTAAAATTGAACTTTTTGTGGTCCTGTAGTCTTTTTGTTATAGGATTTATTCTAGTAAAAATTGCAGGGGATTAATCAGCAAAAAATGAAGCGCAACTGTTAATTAGAATGATGCTACTGTGTGTCAAGCATCTATACAAACAACTGAATAAGTCATGAGTATTACCTAACAAGTTATTAAATATGCCTGAATACTTAAAATACAAATTCGGATAATTGTTTCTGTTTTTTATTGAAGCGACTGGGTCTAACTCGGTTTTTTCGATTCAACATAAGTGCATTCTAAGCTTCAATTCGGTTCTGTTTTCAGTCAAACGTGCTCTGGATATGTGTTGTGAACAGAAACCCTTTGCAGAATAGTTAGGTAGCTTGGATGCTTGATATGAGGGGATAGAGTTTGGGTGAACAAATATCAGTAAAGATGTCTCAAAATTCTATCCAATTGAATGTATCGAGATTTGCAAGTGAAAGAGTCCTTTAGCCGTTTTTTATTAAGCTTCTCCAATCCAACACCATGTTTTGGCATGAATTGGTATTGGAATTTTGCTGGAATGGAGTATTAAATATTACACTATCTCAATACTAAATTTGCCTGTTACTACAACACCAATTTTTTATTTTCATTTTTTTACTTTTGTTTTGATTAAATTAATTATTAGTTTATGATTTAATATTTTATGTTAATTAATTAATTTATTTTTTAGTAATTTATTTTATTTTTTTAATATTTTATAGTGTTTATTTTGTATTGTAATGTAATTTGGTGTAAAATTTTTTTGAGTAAAAAGAATGCATTTTGCTTAAATTATTGATTGTAGGGTTTGAACCCGCAACCACACACTTGTTGAATTTTCTAATAAAGTATGGTGACCACTAGACTAAGTCTAGTGGTTTAATTTGGAGTAAATTTGGTATGAAAGATTGGAGAATGCAACACTGCAATACCAAATTGTAGTGTAAAATAGAGTTAGGTCTACAATTTGGTGTGTAAGAGCTAAAAATGTTCGAACAAAGTTATACAATTAATAAATTTCATCATGATCAAATTTATAACAAACTGATATAGAGTTTGTTTAGTATTGCTGTTATAGTTATTGTCTCTAAAAAATGATATTACAGACTTTTTATATAACATTATTTTTTTTAATTTTGATAGTTATTTTGATTATTTATATACAAAAATTGAGAACTGTCAAAACAAATTTTTTAAAATTATAATTTATTATTTTAAAAAAAGTTTTAAAATAAAACTTTTTAAGAAAAACAGTTTGAGAATCACACTAAAGTTGCAATTGCAAATGATGAGGTGTGAAAGTAAGAGAAGAATGAGGTTTGACTTGATTCGCATTCCAATGGACTCGAAATATCATAATAAATTATCTAAACAAATTCCGATCCCAAACATGGTTATTCTCCACATGGTTGTAAACTTTTCTTTATGCTTTTTGGGTTAACCTTTAAGTGAAGCCAACGCTTCTTCTACTAAAGCCGGTGGAAGGAATTTAACGTGGGATGAAATTTCTCTCTTTATCTTTTTCACTCTTTATGCTCCAATTTTTTTACATTTTTCCATTTTTTTATTCCAGATGAATTATTAGCAAATGCATGCACAATAATCTATTTTATCTTGATTTTAGTTGGTTTGTCACAATCCGATTTGTTAAAAAAGTTTGAGGAAGTTAAAGTTGACTTCAAAGGGTGTTGGTTCTTGAGACACTAGCCTATTGATTATTTGATTAGTTAATATTATCAAATTTTATTCTAAGAGTAAAATTATTAGTTAAGTTTAATGGTAAATGCTTTAATAAAATTCCTTTAATGCGGCTTTGATTATAGCGGCCCACCACCATTTGGTCCTAAAATGCTCTTTTGGAAACGGCATTTATTCCAAATTCATAAGATGCGAGTCATGTTTAACTCAAGCCATCTATAAAATTTTTCAATATGTTATACATAACTTTCATTGTGTTTCGTACTTCATTTGTTTAGTTGAGAAATTTTGGAAAGGTCAATTTGTTGCATTCAAATCTCGAATACTTTGCAGAAAATTGAATTTTGAATTCTAAGATCCATGGGATTGTGGAATGATTGAGTGCTAGATTTAAAACTTGAAGCAATTAAATGTCAAGCTCAAATTGCTCATATGCATTTTATACTTTTCCAATATAGAAATACTTATTTGTGGTGGATTGTTCATGCTTTCAACTTTCGCCGGTCATTGATTTATTTTTTTGGCTCTTTTAATTTGGTAAAGAAATGATAGATATTTTTCATTAAAATACGCAACTCACAAAATTCTGCACTCTCTTGTATGTAATATATAATTTAATGCTTCAGCGATGTCTCAAAATAGTTGGTAGGTTTAACATTAAAGAATTCATGACATTCTTGCAAATACATCATTGAATAGGTTTGTCATGAATCCAAATAACATATTAATGATATGTTTAACAACTATGGAGCGAAAAACATCTAACAAAAAATATGGCAAAATTCACAGCAACTCAACTTGATTTTGCAAGAAGGAAAATATGCCCTGGAATAAGGCATACTACGAAAACATAACATATATACTACAACCTATTTTTTTACAACTCTCAAGGGACGAATTTAAAGACCCACAATGCATACTTTATTAAATCAACTAGAATTGAAAATTTAGCTTACTTTTGCTAAATTAAGATAAACCGTAGGTGTATATTGTAAAAATAGTTATCTTGTCTAACGGAGGAATAAGTTGAACTGCATTGAAAATCAAGATTGAGTAATGTAGGAATAGACTTTTGATTGAAGTATTTGATCATGTAAATGACGCGATAAAAATAATAATGCACATTATCATCGTAAAATACACTGAACAAAAGATTAAAGATATGTAATTGATAAATTTTTTATGCTTTTCTAGCAAACAAATTCACAAACAGAAGATGAGTCACTTAAAAAGGAGAATGACTTTTAGTGAGTAGAATTTGAAAGAGAGTATTTTTATTATTATTTTTTTGAATAATAATTATTATTTACTTAATAAAGTAAAAATCATGATAAAAATAATTTGTTCGAGTAAAAAGAACACGTGCATACACACATTTCTCTTTGGTGAGCTCATGTCTGGCCTATAGATTTTTCATGACATGGCTAATTATAAAAACCTTATTTAGTTTCATGTTTAGTTAATAGTATAGTTATTTTATGCTTTCAAGAACCAATAAATTCTATTTTTTCTGGGCCATTCAGTGATTCTACGGAAGATAAAAAATCGTATTATAATATAATGTTCTCTAATTAATCATGAAGAAAAATGCGACAAAAAAATTAAAAATATAATCTTTAACTATTCGATAATTTTATCATGTTTCACAATTACATGATGTTTGATTCATGAGATAACTATTTCATTATAAACAAATAAATGTAAAATATGATAGAGCATTTGTTTTGGACACATTATACATATTATTAATTTTTACACTTTATGGAATAAGTATTTTTTTTATAATTATGGAATAACTATTCTCAAAATAATTTAAATAACACATATTCTTTTTTTTTTATAAATAAATAACACATATTCTCATGGGAGGTATATTGAGTAAAAGTAGCTATTATAAATTTATGATAACAGTGTAGTACCATATTTTAGCTTATTTCATCGAAATAGATATCATATCAACCAAAAATGTATCATGAGAAAATAAGTGAAAAATTGTTCCCACGGCAATTAAATTTCCCACCTAAATAAACCATAAAATATCAACAACGAAGATGCCCTAAAAAAAGTGTTTTCCCTCTTTTCCATTAGCTCAAATCACACAGGCAAATAAACAAACACCTTGTCTTCATTCTCCCCTTTCCCTCTCTCTTGAGATCAACACGTTTACCTGCAAATCCAATCAGTAACCGCTACTTCATCCTCCTCTTTCCCTCCCTCTTTTTACCGTACTCTCTGCCACTCCCATTAATCGCTCTCTTCTCACTCTTTCGCATCACTGCTTTGGGTTTCCTGGCGGTGTTTTATTTCCGGGTGTTGTTTGTTGTTTCAATTTCTCAATTCCAGCTTCCTTTTTGACCCCTCAGATGGTGATTGGTGGGTCCCAGCCAGAAGATGGCGACAAGAATCAGGCGGCGGCGGCGGCCGCCGTGTCTAGAGGGGGCGTAACCAAGTCGTGGGGCACCACTTTCTCTGGTCAATCGTTGTCTACAAGTGGCAGCGTTGGTTCCCCCTCCAGTCGGAGCGAACAGGCCGCTGCTACGCCCGCCAGTGATAGCACCTTTTTGAGGTTGAATCATCTTGACATTCACGCCGACGATGCTGCCACTCACAATGCCACCGGGTCAGTCGTTCTGGTCCTATATTTGCAGATTTCACTTGTTTTTGTTGTTAATCATGATTAATTTTGATTTGGGGTGTATTTGAGCTCTGAATTTGGTCATAATGGTGTTTGACTGTAAGAAAAATTGATATGATGTTGACTTTGAATGCTGTATATGCTAAAAATTGTGGATTCGGAATGCATCTGCCATCTGGGTTTGTTCCCATGATCAGCTGTAATTTGGCATGATTTTATTAGAATGTACTGTTTGATAGTCTGTGCCCTTGATTCCTGGACAGATTTTTAATATTTTCATTTCATTGGAAGCAACCTTGTGATTCATAGTCTCAGTTATTGTTGACAATGGCCATCATCATACTAGTGACTGTGGATCATCCACGGAAATGTTTCAATTATGAAATTTAAGTGCATTGTTTCATTAATGATACCTTTTATTGTTTAAGTACAGTAACAAGAAGAAAAAGAGAGGTCAGCGCGCCGCAGGAGCGGATAAGAGTGGCAGAGGACTCCGCCAATTTAGTATGAAAGGTAATTGATTCATTCCCCTCCCTCATTTTTTTCCAGGTTTTGAGATAATGTAGATAATGCTAATGTTATGTTTATCCTTCTATTGCTGAAGAAGAACAAGTATTTCCCTGATGAATATTACTTACTTTGACTATTCGGTCTTATGTTCAGTGTGTGAAAAAGTTGAGAGTAAAGGAACGACAACTTACAATGAGGTGAGATGATTTGTTAGATATCTTTTATATATTCCTTTGCCTTAATTGAATTAGTGAATTATGTCTTTGACAAAAACTATCCTTAAAGCTGCATACTTATTTATTGAATTCTTCTTGTATTGTTTTTATTGCCGAGAAACATGTGTAGGACCTGCAATATTTGTAGTTGGTTACTGTAGTGCGCTTACTTTCAGAATGAAGGGTCAAAGCTATTAATAGCTCGCTTCCTTTGCATCTGTTGTCAAATGCCTCCTAAATCTTTTAGTATAGCCTGTATTGGACATAGCTTTCTGTTACTTGTCCTAGATATGTTATGCATTCATTTTTAGTATTACTCTTTCATCATTTCCACAGCCATTAAAATTTTAACTTAAAGGTGAACTGATGTTTTCGTGTGAATTTTTCTTTAGTCTCTGCGTTCTTATTGAGATCAGGTGGAAATAGTTCTCATTGCGCCAAATTTTTTATCTTTTTCAACATCTTGATAAATTTAAGACTACATCTAAGAGTTTGAAGCCCTTTCCAGGTGGCAGATGAACTTGTAGCAGAATTTGCAGACCCTAGCAATAGTGTTCAATCACCAGATCAGGTACTATTCTGCAGATAAAATGCTAAAACATACTCAGTTTATTTTGCTATTATTGTTTATCTCCTAGTAAAATCTATCAAGCCGTTTGTCTCTGTTAAAGCAGCAACAATATGACGAGAAGAACATTAGACGAAGAGTGTATGATGCCCTGAATGTACTCATGGCATTGGATATCATATCTAAGGACAAGAAGGAGATACAGTGGAAAGGTCTTCCTCGAACTAGCTTGGGTGATATTGAAGAACTAAAGGTATAAATATCGCTTTTACATGCTTATCCTGTAATTAAATGCATAAAGTGGTATCTAACATGTGCTTTTTTTTTCGTACTTTGTTGATGTAAACTGTAGACAGAGCGCCTTGGATTGATAAACAGAATTGAAAAGAAAACTGCCTATTTGCAAGAACTGGAGGAACAAGTAAGTCTATGGTTGTACTTCTTTTGTCGTTGAATGTAACATTCCTGCTCATATGCTCTTCTGGTAGTGAAATTTCTGTATTGCAATATATGTATGCTTGATTGAATTTTATTCATTGACTTTTTTTGTCCTATTGTGAAGTATGTAGGCCTTCAGAATTTGATACAACGAAATGAGCAACTATACAGATTAGGAAATGCTCCCAGTGGAGGGGTTTCGTTACCTTTTATTCTTGTTCAGGTAAACCCTTTTACCTGATTTGTGTTCGTGCTATGTGCAGAGCACTGGTAAAAATCCTCAGCTTGCAACCAAATATTGATAGATTCTGATATGAGTGTGTTGACTCATTTATTTTACTTGCGCGTAAAAGTTTAGCTTGATTTGCAATTCCATGTAATATAATTTGATACACTTCTATTTACATTAGTCCATATGTAAATATGGGGTATATCCTAAATTTTAGGAGGCTCACGGAAGAGGAATAGCATTCATGAACACTTTCATGTTCAGTAGTTGGACACTTGAAGATTAGGGGGTTGTCTGTAGGATATATTCTTGTATGCTGCACAGTGCCTACTAGGGAGAGCTTGAAATTTTTTCCCTTCTAGAATTGACTAGAAGGAAGAGAATATGTCAAGGGCATACATCCACTAATCCTTTAGGTTTTATTAAGTTTCCTAGAAGAGTTATTTCATCACTCGGTAATAGACTGAGAGCTTGTCTTGTGAAATACTTAGGTCAAGCTGAGTTGAGCAGAGATTTCCATTCAATCTGTATGAATTTATGCTGTGACATGCCCTTTTCCCTCTAAATTTGGAACCCCGTATGATATAAAAATTATTTCGGTCCTGGTCAAGGATGCTAACGGAGCATCTTGTGAAGCTGTTGCAACGCTCTCTGCTCCAGCAGTGAAGCTTGGAAGCATTATTCTTGAAGTGCAATAAAACACTTCGAAGAGTTGAAGTTTTATTTGGTTCTCTAAGAATAGTTCTCAGCATCCTTTGATTTTGGTTTTGTTTGATTAAGTGGTTCTTGAGAATGAGAACAATAAAGTGAACCAACTGTCTTATTTCTTTCTTCTTCCCATAATAAAGTCAATAGCTGAAGCAGTTATACCATATCGTGCACTTGTAAGTTGGAAGGACAAGGCAATCAAATTGACAGATCTACTAGCTAAACTGTAAACGGCATCTGAAATCTAGGTGTTTTTTTATTACATTCAACGTAGTGCAGCCCTTTTGTAGGAACTGAGTATCATGGCATCATTGGCATGTTCTTTTCAAATAGTTGCTAGACTAAACAAGCTTCATCAAACCATAAGTAAGTTTGCTATGTTGTCGTGGTAGAAAAAATACATTGCGCGTGTATCCCCATTTTTTTTATCAATTGAAGCAGAGGGCTTGGTAATGATACTCGCAGATAGTTTGACCTCAATCTTTAACCTCCTGTTTGGAATCATATTTTTTGAAGGAATTCTTTTCATTTTACATGTCGAAGATATATGTGGCTGTTGTACGTAAAATGAAATGAATTGAATTTCTTCACAATTATTGATTCCAAATACACCCTAATATTTATTTTAGCTGTATTGCCCTCAAATTTTAACTTTCAACAGTATGATGATAAAATCAGGACTTATAAAACAAGCAGTCTGGACATTTTGTAATTTGTATATTATTATGTATTGTGCTATCCCTGCTTTGGCATCCACTGGATGTGGTTGAAATATTATAAATCTGTCGAACCCTTTTGTTTAGGCGTCAGTGATATAGTGGGAAGTTTTCATCTTATCATTTCGGTTTTTATTCCTTTGCATTGATTTGATTTCTGCTGATTGCTTACCTTTTTCTTCTCTTGCACTTGGGAACTGAAGACACGCCCTCATGCAACTGTAGAAGTGGAAATCTCAGAAGATATGCAGCTTGTTCATTTTGACTTCAACAGGTAACAAAACACTGCAAGCTTACTACCTCACTGAGATGAATCAAATAACTTTCTTACTCTTGCCATGTGTGGATTACAATAGAGTTGCCCCAAGGTTGATTTAGGAGATTGATCATATACAAATCTGATACTAATACATCAAATTAACGAACTTTTGCAGCACTCCTTTTTACCTGCACGATGATAATTACGTTCTCAAGGCAATGAAACTTTTAGAGAGACCCCAAAGTGATGGTATGGCCCCCAATCTAAGTGCTGAAGGAGGCGAAGGTTCAAGCATATCCAACATTTACCAACATCAAATCCTTCCTTCATCAGGAACAACCACACCAGTTAAGCCACCCATCTCGCCACCTATCCCTAGAATTATCAAATCACGTGGCAAGCATGAGCACTGACTTGGGTCCAGTGTCTGTAAATTATGTAAAGTAGAAAGGAATCGCAAGGTAAGAAGCTGATCTTTTCATTGTTTTTTCTTTGAAAATTACATGGGATATCTCTTTCTGCGAGGGCATCAGATTTAGATTTGTGATTAGCGATATAATTCCTTAATTTATTTTTCTTCGATCTATTGTAGCTGAAAGAAGCTGGTTCTTTAGGTCGTTTTAGGCTACAGGGGGATTTGGTGGTTGCACACAGAACCATAGGATGAAGCCATTCCTCTTTAGGTTTTATTTCTAAAGAATACTTGAAACGGTGTGATAAGTTAATCCTTCAGTTGAGATGCTTAGTGTTCATGTTTAAATTTGCAGTACTTGCAAAGATTATTGATCTCTTATGATTGTTGATATTGTAACATAAATGCCAAAAAAGTGCCAAATAGTAGCCATGGCTGTCTAATAGCTGGCCTTTTTTGTGACATGTGAGTAATTTCTTGTGTTGTGGTCCATAAAAATGTGGAGGAAATGGAAAAAGCAGAGTGCCTGGTCCAGGACTGCATCACTTAATATGAGGTGCCTGGACTCTTGGCGTTTTGTTGATCGAGTTCCTGTCGTTGATTGAACCTCTAAACTTCAAATTCAAGCTTTATGAAGCATAAGAGGGTAGATGAAAGTATATAGCCTCAATTAACAAAAACAGAGTAATTGAGGTTCACCAAATACAAAATGGAATAGAGAAATGGTCCAATACTTGTAACATCCTAACAGATGAATTGTCCTGATTCGCAAGAGGTCGGCAAAAGGATTCTTTTTAGCCTGCGGTATTACTTTTGTTATGTTATTCGATATATTTCGTTTTGGGCTAACGAACAATCAAGAATACCACCCATTCAAAAAAGTTGATTTTGCTGCAAAAGGTATTAATGAGCCCCCAGCTCAAGCAAAAGAAAGAAAGACTTGTGTCCGTTATTGATCTAGCTTGATTACACGTTTGTTTTAGTACGTACCCACCCACACGTTTTATGTTTTCGGTATTTGGTAAAATTTGGAGTAAGAGGGAAAATCAGAAATTTCAAGCTCAATCACAATAATACTTAGGACTAAGATAAAGGTTGCAAAACAAACTAAGTTTTGGAGGATAATTGTTAGGAAAATCACTCAAGTTCAGTGCTTGTTTTTCTTAACTTATACAACTGGGGTGTTTCTCTTTGCTTCTGCCTTTTGGCTTATTTATTATAAGAAGTTGGCTTATTTATTATTAGAAGTTTTTAGCTTACAAAGGAGCTATAAAAAAAATGAGAACTAGAAGTGTATAATTAATAGAGATTATAAGGAGCTTTTAGGTGTAAAATATTTGTAGTAGTTCTAATTAAATGCGGGTAATTTTGCAATTTATTGGGTCAAAGCTAAAGTTCTAATAATGAGTTTTTAAAAAACACCTCAAACCTCCTAATCGTGAACTTCTTATTAGTTATCAGCCACTAATAAACACCAATAAAAAACAGTTTCTTATAAGTTGGTTTGACTAGCTTATAAGAAAATAGAAGCACGCATAAAGATACCGGAAAAGGGATCAAATCCATTTATGCGCTCTGTTTTAACACTAGATGATGATGCTCAGCACCAAGTTGTAAAATGAACCAAAAAATCATAAATGTAAATAAAGATAAGATTTGAATAGAATATAGGAAAGAAGAAGATAATGAAAAGGAGATGAGGCCATGGGATAAGCTGGCGGATGTGCTTACGTGTCCATAGTTAATTTGCTACAAGGATGATTTCGCACGTGATGGAATTGATTTGGCTTGATATTTTTCCCTTTTTGTGAAGTTGACAAAAACCTACTTTGTCTTCGTGCTCTTTTTGTGCTACTATAAATAGCCCCATCTTGCGTTGGCCCTCTCTGCATAGAGAAAAGGCAAAGGCAAAAGCCTTAACTTATAAGGCAAAGACCATCTA
Source organism: Euphorbia celastroides (assembly GCA_948291685.1). Lineage (NCBI taxonomy): Eukaryota > Viridiplantae > Streptophyta > Magnoliopsida > Malpighiales > Euphorbiaceae > Euphorbia > Euphorbia celastroides. Next base: position 4,104 of record CAOJBJ011595811.1, on the reverse strand, counting down.
TCTGCATTTGCACCTACACCTTTTCATTGTTCTAACTCTTTATCTGGAAACAAAAAGGTGTAGGTGCTTAATGCAGACAAATGCCCTCTTGCTTCCTCCTCCTTAGTTGTCTTCTTCAGGTATGCTCTTGTTTGTGTTTACATTTCATTGCTTGATTTGGATGATAGATCCATAACTCACACAACTAATATTGTTTAATAGATTCCAAGCGTTGAAAGCATGGGAGATCAACTTGACAATTAGGGAATTTTTAGAGTTGTCCTGGTCCAAATTTCGATTTTAGACCCACAAATCAAAAAATATCATGTGAAGTGACATTTTAGAAATTAAAGAAAAAGTAAGGTTAATTAAAAGAATAATTGAAGTGAAAAATAAAAGTGGGTCCAAAATTGAAATTTGGACCGGGGTCGCTCTAAAATTTCCCAATTATGTTGTGGTGAAAATCTTATTTTAGTGGTTAAGATAAAAGTTATGATTAAGAGATTACAGGTTCGAGTCCACTTGAGTGGCATGAGATGATGTTATTGTAAGTATTGTAAGTTAGATGAGACAATTTTTTTTTTAAAAAAATAAAGTAAACAGTATAGGAGAAGCTCATCTCTACTCTGGTTGAAGATTATATTTTTACGAACCGACACGAAACGGAACTTAAACCGAAACTGTGAAGCGCCATTTCTTAAAGAATACAGGCTTAAGAAACTAGGGAGAAAACACGGAAACAACAATGGTAAGGAGTTTCCGTGCTTCTTAGGCTTCAACATAGTTCCATCTCAAGTAAGTGGCTCCTTTCACCTTTTATTACTTCCACTGAACATTCTCTAATGGCTTCTTAACAAACTCTAACCGTTGTTAAATAAAATGGCAGTGAGAAGAAATGGTTTTCACTTTTGAGTAGAGCGAAAAGAGATGAAAAAAAAACGAAATTGACGAAAAAATTTGTAAGGAATATGGAGTTTTGATAGAATATATATCTGTTAATCCCAACTCATTTACATAGCATACATACGTTTCAATAATTCTGTCGATTTTCTTACTTTGTTTTGCATATATTTTGCAAACCATGGATTTTTCCGACTTGCTTCTCTAAAGTTTTTTTGTTTCTTTTGTTTTTATCTTTGAAACTAAATGAATAATGAAATATTTTTGACGAACTTTATTTCCATCAATTTATACCAACATTACAGCAGTTTCGAAAAATGGCCAGAATATGGAAAGAGTCGTTTATTAAGAAAATGGATTAATTATGAAATGAAAAATAGGAAACCGGCGTGGAAATAATTGTAAGATGCTTGAAGATTTGGTTGATGAAATTATGCATGGAGTTGTGGGGTTTTAGAGATGTGATTGTAATAGATTGATAAACAGAGTGAATTATACCAAGTTAGGAATTTTTAAGTTTTAATGGGTTCAAAGGAATGCATAGGTCATTGGAATAGGCATTACTAGCGAACAAAAGATGAAATAGATGAAAAGAGGTATATCATATGGTTGTTGCCGTACTTTATATCACTTATCGAATATATTATCTTCATGACTTTCCATGGAGCACATCACTCAAGTTACCTTTCACAATCAGAATTTAGCCCACATAACAAGATATAACATTTTCCCAAACGAAAAAATTCAGATTGGATCAACTTGCCGAAAAAAAAAATTCCATTTCAGTTAAGTGAATTAGAAACTCAAAAGAACAAATTTCAAATATCTAACTCAACTTTAAACAAAGCAGTTTCTTTAAAATCTTTGTGTGCAAAAATATTCTCAAAGTTTAAAAAAAAAACTATCCAAATAGATGTTTTTTAACCCAAAACTGTGATCAAATATAAATGAAATGATTACTAAATTGCTGCTTTGTCGATAGGAAGAACAAACAAGTCTCACTAACACACGTATAGACTAACCACAACGAACAATATAGAAAACCATATGATTACTATATACCGAAATATGATAGTTAAAGAACCAAGAAAAAAAATCTGCAATTACAAACCACATATTAGTGAAAACATATTTTAGCTACCACGTCTTCAAAAAAGCAATCACCAAAAAACTAAATCTCTATTCTTGAATGGGTCACTTCAAAAAGAATACAACTATTACTTCCACTGCCTTGCTTCAATCAAACAAGAAAGATAAAACTAGTCACAAAGACTGCAAACGAGCAACATATATAAAACGAGAATAATTCAAGAACATTATTTTAAACTTTCCAAAAAATAACGAATAAGAATAGAAGTTATAATAATTATCACATGAAAACTAAAAGATATAGTATAACCAATGTGTATACAAGGTGGAGTACAAACTACCTAGAGAACCAATAATTGACTCGTACAAATATTGCACATAAGAAACTGATATTAACAGGATAAAAGGCTCATCAACAAAGGCCCTACAAACAAGCCCACAGACGAGTCCATGACCTGTGACTTGGTCAGGCTACACGTGGCGGAGCCGAGATAGGATGGCGGTTAATAGGAGTGGACGAGGTCATGGCCCACGTAGCACGTTGAGGTAGTTATCAACTGCCCACCAGTGTATCCGGCCGAAATATCCGCCACCTCCAGCACTAGTCGTTGTCCATCTTTCCTATAGAAGGAACCAGGTATTCTGATCCAGGTAACACACATCTACTTACTAAAATCACGTATCTACATTCCTTTTCCTAAAACCTCCCACTTACTTAAACATCAGAGGGGCTTCACCGTAACAACGACAAGTCGCTCTAACCGGTATTTGTTGTAGGGACACTTGGAAGAAGAACCTGTGAGATTCAGCCGACATCAAATTGGTGCGGTGAGCGTGGAGCGTACTAAAATTCTTCAGAAATGATAGACGGAGAAGTACACTCTATACATGGGGAAAGCGATGACCAGGGGTGAGAGTATACTACCCCCCTGTTACGAAGAAAGGGCCCGGGACAGGTGAACCTTCCACTATTCCGTCCCCGACCCTCGACACAAATGGCAACCCCATGCCTTTCCTACAGCTGACCCCAGAGTTCGATGCGAAAATCGATGAAATGAGGGCGAATGCTAATAACCCCGAAACCCGGTTTTTAGCTACAATGACGAAGCAACTCCTCCACTTGGTAACTCACGTCCAGGAAACGGTGAATGGGGTTAATGTTGTGCAAGAAAAATCCCGGCGGAACCCCTCACCTCCTCCTCAGCGGGCTCTTGTTCTCCGAAACCCTAGAGTACAGGAGAATGGAAGATAGAGCAGGGTCTACCATCAGCAGGAAGAGACCGCTCCTCGTTTCCAGCAACGGCCCTTAAGCCAGAAGATCCGATCTAGCACTTACATGGCCAGAAAGCGGGCAGAAGCCCGAGGAGATCGATCGCGCAGCCTAACGAGGATGTACAGATATGAAGAGTCCACCACCGAGACTACTTACCGCCCGTATAAACCTAGGGGGCGAACCTGGACTCGACACTATAGATCGTCATCGCCCCCCCAAGCGTAAGAGGCGGAGCCCGAGCTCATCAGATTCGTCCACCGGTTCATGTGGGCCCAGGCATAGGTGACCTCCCAAAGAGAGAGGAAGCCCCGTGGAGGTAAAGTTGCAGAACATGGTCACCAAGAAGGTGAAGGCGGTCTTGGCGGAAGCTGGAATCGACCCCTTGATCCCAGAAATAGAGAACACGGAATCACCACTGTGTGAGGAGATTTTTAGGGAAAAGTTTCCCCAGGGATTCAAATATCCCCAGCTGAGAGAATACAACGGGATGGGCGATCCCACGATCCACGTTAAGAACTTCCGCCAAGAAATGGAAACAACCGAAGCCACCGATGCCATGATGTGCAAGATACTCCCCACCACCCTCCAAGGAGCCGCCACATTCTGGTACGACAACTTGGAGGCAGGATCCATTACCAGCTTTAGCCAAATGGCGAAGGATTTCGCCCTACACTTTGTGACGTCCATCCCAGCATATAAGACCATGCATGACTTGTAAGTGCTGTCCCGGAAGCCAGGAGAAACCTTGGGCGATTATGTGGAAAGGTTCCAGCAGGTGGCGGTCCAGATCAAGCAGTGTAACGTAGACGTCGCCACCGACGCCATTGCGGTGAATTGTGGCCACGAGGATTTGGCGAAGGCTC
>CAOJBJ011595569.1:0-11815 GCA_948291685.1 Euphorbia celastroides | reverse complement strand
ATTGTTTGTGTAAACTTGTTATACCGATTTCATTTTGGAATAATACTTTTACATTAAATGTATAAAAGTGTTATAACTTTTAAAATTTTGGGATAATATTTTTATATTGTATGTGCAAAATTGTAACACCGATTTCATTTTGGGTTAATATTTTTATATTGAATGTATAAAAGTGTTATACCTTTTCAAATTTTTGGATAATATATTTACATTGTTTGTGTAAAATTGTAATACCGATTTCATTTTGAGATAATACTTTTACATTAAATGTATAAAAGTGTTATACCTTTTCAAATTTCGGGATAAGAATTTTACATTGTTTGTGTAAAATTATTATACTGTTTTTGAAAAGATATAGCGTTTTAATAATTATAGTGCAAAACTATTATACCTTTTCAAAAACGGTATAATACTTTTACATTAACAATGCAAAAATATTATACTTTTCTTAAATTAGGATAATATTTCAGTAGCAAACAATGCTAAAATGAAAAAAATATTATACCGTTTCAATTTGGTATAACTTTTTTATAATTACAGTGCAAAACTGATATATCTTTTAAAAAAATGATATAATACGTTTATATTAACAATGCAAAAGTGTTATACTTTTCTGAAATTGGGATAATATTTCAATAACAATACTGCTGAAATGAAAAAAATTATACCGTTTCAGTTTGGGATAATATTTCAATAACAATAGTGCAAAATTATAATTTTTTTTATAATTATAGTGCAAACTAGCATACCTTTTCAAAAACTTTATAGCAATTTGAACTGAAAAAAAAAGTTCATCAGAAGTATATCATCATAGATTTTATTTTAAAGATAAAAATACTTTTACAATAAAATTATAAAAGTTATTACATTGAACGTATAAAAATGTTACCTTTTCAAATTTTGGGATAATACTTTTACATTGTTTATGAAAAATTATTATACCTTTTTTATTTTGAGATAATACTTTTACATTGAATATATAAAAAGTGTTATACCTTTTCAAATTTTGGGATAATACTTTTACATAAAGTGTTATGCGTTTTCAAATTTCGGGATAAGATTTTTACATTGTTTGTATAAAATTATTATACCGATTTCATTTTGGGATAATATTTTTACATTAACAATGCAAAAGTATTATATTTTTTAGAAATTGAGATAATTTCAGTAACAACAGTGTTGAAATGAATAAATATTATACCATTTCAATTTGGTATAATTTTTTATAATTATAGTGCAAAACCTGATATACCTTTTTAAAAACAGTATAATAATTTGAAATAAAAAAAAGGTTCGTCAAAATTACATTGATCATATAAATATGTTATACCTTTTCAAATTTTAGGATAATACTTTTACATTTTTTATGAAAAATTATTATACCACTAACCACGCTAACCATCCTATAGAAACCAACAAAACTAAGATCTAAATCCATCGACTTCAATATTCTTGGGGCTTTTAAGGTGGAATCACATTAACCTTGAAATTCCATATACTATTTGAGCTATGCAATCTTAGTAAACACAAATGAAATAGAAAATTTCAAAATAAATCAGGAAATCGAAGCCACGAAATCGCAAAACAGACGCGTTTAACCAACAAGATACGACCAAAACCAGTGATGGCGAGCTAAAGAATGACGGCAGACTCGGGAAATGTGTTGATCCGGTGGCGGGACGTATAGATCTGGCAGATCGAAGGAGAAATCCGACCGGAGTCGCGTGTTTTCCCGGCGAGATCTGGAAAGAACGACGGCGGGGAGGAGCTCAAGAACGACGACATAATCAGGCGGCGGGTCGGAAAGATCTGGCGGCACATCGGAAGGCAGCGGCTAAATCATCTGTCATTGCCTCTGCTGCCAACAAGTACCGATTCAAACTCCTCCTCCTCCATATCTCGGTTTCTTCGATCGACAGCTCGCTGGACTCTTTCTCGGTCTTCTTCTTATCGGCCTCTTATTCCCCTTATCAATGGCCGTCAAGCCTACAGTTTCCCAATTTCCGGTAATTTATCGTTTTCTGAACAAATCCACCAAGGTACGCTCGATTCATTCTCGTTCTTGCAATAATCAAGTTTAATTTGAATCGATTTCGTTTGAAATTCTTCTTCCTTAATCTAGGGTTTTAGTAATGCCTGAATCTGGAATTTGTGCGATTGATCTCTCATTCACGAATATACCTCTTTCGTTTTCTTTTATCTTATAGTTGAAGTCGTAGACATTCAAAAGCGGAACCAAATTTCTCGCGAATTTCATTACAGGAAAATCTCATTTGGTATTTTAGGGTTGATTGATTAATAATCTTGTCTTCTCGTGTCTCATTTCAATACCTTGAACTAGAGCCGGAGCTAAAAATCAAGGCACTGTCTCTTCAAGGGATAGAAACGGGATCATTCCTCCTTTTGACCCTCCCTCTGTTACAGATATCAATCTTCTTTACCAATGTTTGATCGGAGGTACCTTTTTTCGATTGTCAATTAATGTCTTCATTTCGAAGCTATTTGTATCTGCATTCTTGATAGTTTGTATATGTGTAGTACGAACCTATTTGTATTAACTGGAGCTGGAATCAGTACTGAATGTGGAATTCCTGATTACAGAAGGTTCAATTCTTATCTGATTTTCAAGTTATGTTACGTGTTTTTGTTTTCAACCTGCTGCAGTATACTTTTTTGAACTTCATGAATGATTATTGTCAAAATGCTCTTTTCCTTGATAAATTAATTTTAATTACTTAATCAACATTAAATTTATCTGAATTGGCTCATTCTGTCCACTGCTAATACTTAAGGACATTGCTCATATTTTTGGTAGAATGTTGCTTACAATTTCTTATTTTCTTGCTACATCTAGTTTAGATACAGTTACTATGGTCATCTTCTAAGTGTTGATTATGGCTTTTGGTAAAGTGCTTGAAGTTAGATTCGCTTCAGGTTCTAGTTTGTTAAATCAATCAGGTCACGGATTCTATTAGTTAAATTTGCAGCTCAAATGAAATGCTGCCACAAAAAGACATTAACTGTTGGATTACTTGCACTTAATGTATTGGAGAAGTATATTTGGAGGCACATCTCTCATATTGATCAAAGGACCCAAACAATCTTAAAAGACTAAATGAACTTGTCAAGGAATCTAGAATTTTAGTTTCACGTACTATTGCATAGTCTTATTCATTATTTGAACTAGTAGATGTCATTTTGGCACTTAAAAAACGTGCTCTCATAAAAGTGTATGAAAACAAGATGTCAGGGAGCATAATTGCCTTTTTTTATTTAGGGTAAACTTAAAAAACATTCCCTGAGATTTCGACTTTTTGCAAAAACACCTTTGAGCTTTTTTTTTACAAAAACATCCCTTGAGGTTTTGTGACATTAACGAAAAACTGAAAATTCGTTAGTAGGGTTAAAATTGCTGACGTGGCAAGGGTATTTTAGTCAAATTCTCATTTTAACCCAATAACCCATTATCCTAACCCAAATACCCATTTACCCTAACCCTAACCCCAATCTAACCCTAACCCTAATTGTACCCAACGCCGGCGCCGTCACCGGTGATTTCGCTGAAAAATTGCAATTCCGGCGAAATCACCAAAACCGATGGCGAAACTCCCCAATCCCCGTCGAAATCGTCAAAACCACGGCGTCCCTTTCCTTCTCTCCTCTTTACCGCTCAGTCTAGATTCCGTCCAAGTCTAGATCCCGTCGATTTTCTGTCCCCAGATCTGAAACAAAATCCGGTGAGTTCAACCTGTCGATTTTCCCGTCGAAAAATCAACATAATCGCTCCATCACGGTTCGAATTTTCCCATCAAAAGTCCAACGGATTTTCCCGGCAAACTCAAACCCCCTTCTCTCTTCCCCTTCCTCTGGGTTGGCGCCGGTTTTTTCTGCTGTAAACGCCATTTTCGGTGAAACTCCCAAGATTTGATTCGAAATCTTGAAACAAAATCGCCGGTAAGGGGGTTCGGTCTCAGATTTGACGTTTCATGGCCGTTGAACGGTGATTTCCGACCGTCGGTACCAAGAGCCAGCAAGGATTTGGGAAAATTTGGCGGAAGTTGGGAGTTTCCGGCGAGATCCCAATTTTCCGGCGACAGTAAGAAATTAGGGTTTGGCATGCATTTAGGGATAGTTGGACCATTCAAAATGAAATATGACCATTACATCCCTATGCCACGTCAGCATTTAACTGACTATGGATGGAAAAGGACCTTTTTGCTAACGTCCCGAAACCTCAAGGGATGTTTTTGTAAAAAAAAAACTCAGGGCTGTTGTTTTTGCAAAAAGTCGAAATCTTAGGGAATGTTTTTGAAGTTTACCCTTTTATTTATATGAGAACTGATGCCTTGAGCGTTTATATTTTGGTTTTTGAATTTTGTGCTTCTCATATTGTAACTCTTGTAGGCTTTTGAATTTCATCTTAAAGTTTGGTTGTAATTTAGGGGTATTGCCTTTCATATGTAAGCTCCAAAAACATGTCACATGTCTTGTTTCTTTCTTGTCTGACCTCTGTTTACAGATATGGACTTCAAGTTATAGTAGCTCAAACTAACTCTACATTTTAATTATTTAACAATCTTCAAGGCTGTAATTGATTACTTGGAACATAACTGTTTACGTGTTTGCACTTTGCAGAGGCTAAATGCTTATTACCGCTAATGGTGAAGCAGTAACTAATGTTGCCGAGTAATGATGAATCCAATTTTTTCATGTTGAAGTGACCAATGTAAGTGTATTCGGATCTTGGTTTGTGTAGCTTTTTGTTTTTCTTTTGTTGATGTGGAATTTGGTGTCATTCTACAATGATGAAAATAGTCTTGTGTGAATTGTGATAACTGATGCTGGTCTTTCATGAGTTGGAATGAGTAGGTAATCAAGTTGTGCCTTTCTCGGGTTTTCTTGCAAAAAGAATGAAGATATAAAGTTATTGCAGTTTGTGGGGGCTGTATTGCACTTGTTATGTTGTAGCAATGTGGTGATAACTCTTCAAATTGAAGTATTGCTATGAGTTGGCTTTCTTACAATTACAGGGGCAAATTGAGGAGGAGATGGAGGCAAAGATGAACCAAAAGATATCATCGTTTGTTAAATGGCTGCAACAAAATAATCCCAACTTGAACCTCAGTTTGGATGGCTTTGGTGAGTGCTCAAGTAAGAATGACCCTGCCCGACCCTGTTACATATATATATATATATATATATATATATATATTTTTATGATTTTATAAAAGATTAATTAGGATTTTTATTTAATAATTTTTATCCATTTCTAATGTCCATTAACAATATACTGCTTTTTTTATAACGCTAAATATTCTCAATATTCCCTTTCCATCTCTAACCATTACTCATTTTTATTTAGTTGCACTCATTTGAAACTTTGGTTCATGATCTTTCTTTATTGCTACAATTTTGGATATCTTTCTTGTTTTCATTGAAAATCCTTAATTATTTTATTTTCTTAAGAATGACACCGGAGCTAGTAAATTTTTTCAAATTTATATTTAAATTTATTACTTGATAATATAAATTATCAAAATTCGACAGGCTAAAGTGGGTGGACTTTGGACACATGTAGCCCGACCCTGTATTGGCTTGGATAGCATAGCATTAATTTGTAAAAAGCCCTGTAAAGTCCAATCCTATCCCTATAAAGCCCATCCCTACCCCTGTAAAGCCAGCCCAGTAGCTCATTACAATTTAAATTTCGGGATATTGTAATTTTAGTGGCAATAAGTATATTAAATTTGCATATAATATCTCAACAAGTCTACCAAGAGTTTATATTAATAGAGATGTTCATCAATTCAACATAATAGAAACCAAATACACATTATTAAACCAAATACACCGAAAATCGATTAACATAAAACATAGAACCAAACTAAAATAAAAGAACTCGATTCGATTGACTTGGTTTAGTTATTTCGTATATTCTTACTATGCTTCCTAAAATGAGTTCCTATCAAGGCACTAGGTACAAAAGTATTGGTCGGGTAAGCACAAGATCATTTCCTCGAGGATCAATTCATGAACAGTTTGTAAAATCACTTTGTAAATTGGTGGTAGATGACCTTGATCATAAAAGCAGGTTGTCATCGGAACAATGCGGAAAAGAGGGAGAGGGTGAAAAGTTAGCCACTCTCCTATCTTAGTTAAATTTATCACATCAGATGTCGCATAGGAATTTGGGTGTTATAAAATACATTTTTTGAAAGTTGAGTGAAAAAAGGTCGGGTGAAAAGATGATGGGGCAGCTGATTTTTAGGGCGGAAGTGAGGAATCTAACAACAGGCTCTCTACTTTATTTCTCTAAAAAACACTCCTATGATTTTCAACCGACATTAAAAAGGCACATTCTGTCTAACTGCTGTTAAAAATGCTTACATGGCATGGATAAAATAATCACCTCCTAATTTTAAACCTAAGAACTCATTTACTCTAGTTTGTTTGAAGGATAAAATAATCAACTCCTAACCCATTTACCCACATGAACCCTAATCCCTTCCAATTGTCATTGTCGGCATACTGTCAGAATCACTGTCGCTTTGTTCACCGTCGCTCCGTTCACAGCAGCTCTGTTCACCGTCGCTCACCCGCCACTGCCGCCAGTAAACACCCACCCACTGGAAAAAATGGCATAAACTAGATCTCGCCGGAAAAAATCACCAGATTCGTCGCCTCCCCCTCTTTGCTGTTGTTTTTCTTCCCTCTTCATGGATCTCGGCACCAACAACATAAACTAGATCTCGCCGGTTAGTGGGTATCGACGAGAAAAAAGAAAGTACCGACGGGGAGAGAGAAATGGAGGCCAATTAGTGGGTTTTGACGGGAAAAAGGAAGTAACGATGGGGAGAGAGAGAAACGGTGGCCGATTAGTGGGTTTCGGCAGGAAAAAGGAAGTAACGACGGGGAAAGAGAAACAACAGCCAATTAGTGGGTTTTGATGGAAAAAATGAAGTAACGACAAGGAGAGAGAAGGCGGTCGGTTAGTGGGTTTCGATGAGAAGAGAAATGAGAACGGCGAACGGTGACGTCACCAGCGGCGAAAATGGAGAAGAGGGAAGAGAGTAATGGTGGCGGAGGGGTCGGGATTGTGCTTCGCCGACGACGATGGTAGGGTGAGTTTGTTAAGGTTTTTAGGTTAATTGGGTTAGGGTTGTTAGATATTTGGGTTACATTGGTTGGGTAGTTGGGTTAGGTAATTTGTTGGGTAATTGGATTAGAGTAGTGGGTGAGTGGAGATTTAGGTTAAAAAATTCAATTGGACAATTTCGCTCCTGTGGCATGTCACCATTTAACAGTTTTTGAATGTGAAATTTGTTTTTTTTATAATGGTCGAAAACCTTAGAGTATTCTTAGAGGCGTTTTTGAGAAAAAGTCAAACTTCAATGGGAGTTTTTGAAGTTATCCTTTTAAAAAACACAATCTGTTAAACGACGAGTATTCGAGTGAACCCCAGAGAATAATCACATAACTCGGAATTTTAGAAGGCGCCATGAGAAAAACTCAAACGTGATATCTAATGACATACATATCTATTCCGTTGAAATTAGTTGCAAAACCATTTCTGCAATGAAAATTACAGATATTCTTGCAGATAATTGACTTGTAGTGGTGACAAGTTGATAACCACAAATTAAAATGACAGAAAAAATTTCATAAATTACCCATCACACTATGTTGACTGCAAATTTTCAATTTCATGTTCATTTCATTTTTTTAAATACATTCCATGTTCATTTTAACGGCGGTTCTCCTATGTTGGCCCAGATCTGAAGCCGTTCGCGGTCTTCTGCCAGAAATCGCCAAGGTTCGAGGTTTCCTGATTTCACGATTTCACGCCGATCTGTTCAGATTTGGTTTCCTCTCGCCGTTGAATCAAAGAAGGATTTTCGTTGAGTCGCCGTTGAAGGAGGAGAGGGAGCAGAGAGAGAGAGCGGGGGAAAAACAATTGTTGTTCTAGCTTATTCTCGCTGAAAAAACGAGACTTGCAAAAACGATGACCTATTTCATTCTGTTTCAGCGCCGGGAAAGAAGAGAGGGAGGATTTCAACACTGGAAAAGAAGAGTGGGGATGGTTTCTGGCTAGATCTACATTTTCTGATGGGGAATTGTCATCGCTGGAAAGTTGTCGGTGCCGGTGGCGCCACCGGTGCCCGCAGCTGTTGTGGTTGAGGTTGGGTTAGGGTTTGCATTGGGTTAGGTTTATTGGATAAATGTGTTAGGATTAGGGTTATTCAATAAACAAAATTAGGGTTTGGCATTTTTACCCTTGTCCATGTAATCACTTAACTGGGTTTGGATGGAAAATTATGTTTTTGCTAACGGTTTAAAACCTCAAGAGTGCTTTTGAAAAAAAAAATCTCAGGAAAGGTTTTTTAAGTTTACCCAAAATTATTTAAGTTTGCATATTTATTTAATTGTTAACTAAATGTTAGTTAATCAATTAAATTAGATTATGGAATTAAATTAATTGGATCTACATAACAATTTTATTTGGGGATTAAATTGATAAACTAAAAGTTATTAGTTGATTAAGGAATTAAATTGGTGACTTAATTATTAAACATTAAAAATTTGGAGGATTAGTTTATTAATTTTCCAAAACCCTAATAATATAAATAGAAGAGAAAGAAGCTCCCCAAACTCTAGCCTCAATCACGCATAACGTGATTTTTGGAGCTAGGAGGCGTCGACCTCTTCTTATCAAGTTCTCATCCTCTTCGTCCGCTAATAGATCAACATCGATCCCAAATCAAGAGAAGTTCACACACGGGAAGTTAGAGGGTTTACAATTGAAAGCCTCATCTCGTTTCTGTCTTCAGATTTGCTACAAATTAGTCTTCAGATTTCTTGCCTATCACACTCCTGTTCACTGAATGGTTCTCAAAGAAACATGAACCTTTGAATTCTAGAAAAATTTAACCAGTAATTCCGCCGATGCGGTTAATTTTTTTAATGATGAATTCCTTCAATCAATTATGCTCTGAATCCTATACCATATATGATCTCATAAAACACTTTAAATATGTTGCGTGAAGTACTTAAAAAGTGTCCACAGGGGAACTGATTAATCTTTTCCTGAAAAAAGTGTAAAGTTTAAGTCCCTTGCCAGAGGTGTCTAAGGCAACTTTTTTTTTTCAACTAACTAAAAGTGTAGTGATAATTTTGTATAGCAACTCTGTAATGCCCTAATGCTAGAAAAATTAAGCGTAATACTTTTTAACACTTGTTGGTCCCTTAGGAGCAAACAATCTGGGTCAGAGGGGTGAATGACCCTTTTTCACGAAATATTAAAGGCAATAAGATTTTTCTTTGGGTTCCGGACTCTGGTCTATTCCGGATGCAGTACAGTTGTGATGAACTTAATGAAAAATGATTCCACAAACAATTTTATCCTGGTTCGGCCCCTGCCTACTCCAGTCCCCAGAACTCTTGTTGGGCTTTAATTCACTAGTGAATTTCTTTAAAGGCAGAAATCAAGCCATTTACAAGTTGTTACCAAAAACCCCCCTTTTCGGAAGTAGGATATACCACTAAATCACCCCGATCTAGCTGAGTCCTCTCAAGGGATATACTACTCCTAATCTTTCACCAAATCTAGAAGCTAAGTCCCACTTTTCAATCCCCTGATTGAAAAGATTTACAATTCTCTTTTTCTAAAGAGTTTTTCCTAAGAACAGTTTTTATCTAGCTATGTTCTCTTGAGTGATTTTGAACGCCGATTACTTGTGAATTTGTTTTGCTCTCGAAAGCTTGTAAAGAATCAACAACTTCTTCTGGCTTCATGGTCTTCTATTTATAGGTTGGGCAATAAATGCTACCGTTGTTGAAGATTCAATCTGGATCGTTGAAGAAGTTAAGTCTAGGCGCATCCGGACCGTTCCCTTAGCCGTTAGAGACAATTTAATACCCGTTTGAAGTAGGGTGTGTGCGCCAGTAGGATTTCATAGGATTTTCAGACGTTCTGATTGTCTGGTGAACATCCTTGTACTTGATCAATCGGCAGTGTAGTCCACGCATTTTTCCATGGGCTGGAAAGTGACTTTATGTCACTGTTAGGTTACTGTTTTTGTCTTCTAGTGTTTTTCTCTTCATTTAATGCTTCGACAGTTGGTGAGGCGCATTTAATACTCCTTGAAGATCGGTGTTGATCTTCTTCAGCACACTTTGTCCACGTGGATTCCGGATCTTTTCCCTTTACTGACTTCCAGAACATTCTGATCCGGACCTTCTCTTCGCACTTTCACTTCTCGGATTTTATTACTCCATTTCATTTCGGATTTTGTTTATCTTCAAACTTTCCTCGAAGAGGGTCTGATCTTTGACTTGGCGGATCTTCTAGCTTTGACGAACCTCTTCCAACATTATTATTATTATTATTTACAAAAACAATTTTGCATGACAACATAAAAAGCTTCTTCCAAAATATACGAGCTTTGTGACTATAGCTTTTAAGTACATTTAAAATTTAAAAATACCAGTTTAAGAATACAAATTTGTAACTATGAAAATTTGTTATATTATTAAATTCAAATGAATAATTTGGTCTTAGAAAAATTAGTCAAAGTATGCTTTGCTTTACTATAACAACCTTCTAGTATATGTGATTATTTCATAATAATAATTTTTATATTATAATTTTTAAATGTAATTTGCTTGTGTAAAACTAAAAACTTACTTTAGAAGTTGAAAAACGGAGGGATTCTTCCCTCCTCTGTAAATTCAAATTTATTATTTGAAAAGGAAAGTTAGAAACCTTGAGAGTAGAGATACCTTATTTGTTTCTCCTTAACAAAGTTCCTCTCTTCCTTTTGTATATCGACACTTCCTTGCCACCGCCTCCTCATTCGTTAGTCATCACCGTCTTTATTTTTTCCACCGTTGCCTCTGTACGATCTGCTCTCCAGCACAGGTTTCTTCATATCTATTTTAAATTCTTCTTCTATCTTGATACTAGACCACTATTTCTAGGGTTTTCACTCTTAATCGATGTTTAATAGAAAAAATCTCGCTGTCGGCTCTCTCTCAACCTCACTCAATATGGGTATTTGTTGCTCTGTTGTTTTTTCTAGCAAAATAAATTGTTTTGAATGGTGTATACTGATTCTAGATAGATTGGGAGGCTTTCTTTGAAGGTTGACTAGAAAAAGTTCAGTAATCGATAAATGCAATTTAAGAAATTGATGAATGGTGTGAATTTGCATACGTACAATAATCAGAATTGTTGGGTTTCTGAGCACCAAGAATGATAAAGAAAATTTAAGCGGGCATAAAGAAATTGTTAACAACAAAAATTTGTATTTTATTCACCTCTCCTTCACTTTTTTCTCCTCTCAAATTAATGGAAGAAGACACATAATCCAGTTCAATCAAATTGGATTCATCTCTCTCTCTCGGGTCTGTTGGAACCCGGTTTATCGATTTCCTCATGGAAATCTTGTCATTGTATCAGAGCAATCACTGCTCAAATTTGCTTCCGCGATTTCAATCTCTGAGAGGTTTGATTTGTTTTCTGTTTGGTAATTCGTTCTTTCTTTCGATTGAATTTGTTAGTATCAGTCTTCTTCAGTTTGTTCTTTTCAATCGATTTTCCCCTTTTCTTTCAATTGAATCTTTGTTCTTCGAAAGCTTTTCTCTTATGGGTTCTGTTGGAAACCTTCTTTTGATCTCTCTCTCTCTCTCTAAGTTCCTTAACGGAAACTCTTATCGATCCGTTGATCAATTTCTCTATCGAGTTCTGTTGGAAACTCGTTTACTGTTCTTTATTCATTTCTTCAAGAGTTCTGTTGGAAACTCTTGGTTTTTGTTC